>SJXQ01009011.1:69970-100104 GCA_006408695.1 Aepyceros melampus
GCAGCTTTGCGCAACACGGTGCCTGGTGGGAGCAGGCGGTCGGCTGCCAGGTCGTCGGCTTTTTGTCCATTTTTGCTTCGGAATCTTCGGTTTTCCTGCTCACGCTGGCAGCCCTGGAGCGTGGGTGGTCGGTGAAGTGCTCAGCAAAATTCGAAACGCAAACTCCCTTCCCCAGCCTGAGAGCGACCCTAGCGCTCTGCGCGCTGCTGGCGGGGACCGTGGCCGCCGTGCCCCTGCTCGGGGGCAGCGAGTACGGCGCCTCCCCGCTCTGCCTGCCGCTGCCCTTCGGGGAGCCGCGGGCTACGGGCTACATGGTGGCCCTCGTCTTGCTGAATTCGCTTTGCTTCCTCGTGATGACCGTCGCCTACACCAGGCTCTACTGTCACTTGGAAAAGGGAGACCTGGAGAGCGTGTGGGACTGCTCCATGGCGAAGCACGTGGCCTTGCTGCTCTTCACCAACTGCATCCTGCACTGTCCCGTGGCCTTCCTGTCCTTCTCCGCCTTGCTGAACCTCACCTTCATCAGCCCGGAAGTCATTAAGTTTATCCTCCTGGTGATCGTCCCCCTCCCCGCCTGCCTCAATCCCCTGCTCTACATCCTCTTCAATCCCCACTTTAAGGAGGATCTGGGGAGCCTGGGAAAGCAAACCCACTTTTGGACAAGATCGAAACACACAAGCCTGATGTCTCTTAACTCTGACGATGTGGAGAAACAGTCCTGTGACTCCACCCAAGCCCTGGTGACCTTCACCAGTGCCAGCATAGCCCACGACCTGCCTTCCGGTTCCGGGTCACCACCAGCTTATCCGATGCCCGAAAGCTGTCATCTTTCATCTGTGGCATTTGTCCCGTGTCTCTAATTAATATTAGAGGAAAAGTTGTCAAAAATTGAAAACCCAAAAATATGAGGTTGAGTACATCAGAGCAGGAACCAAAAAGAACCGAGTTGAAATTCGATTTTTTAAAAAGCTCTCTGTGTCAAACAGCTGATAATTGTTGATACTAGAGAGTGAAAAATGAGTTAAATGCTGCTTATGTAATTTGTTCAGCTATGGTGAATAGTCCTACTTTTCTGGTAAGCCTAAAATACGTATGTATTTAAAAAGCAGATTGAAATATCTAAAAAATTCTCCGTGATTTCAATTGAATTCTTTTTCAACTCACTTGTTTACAAAAGAGGTTTTTAAACCAGAAAATCCCTTAAAATATGCTTGGAGATAAAGAATTTATGCAGGAGAATAAGAATTTTAAATAGCCTACATTATGAAGTAATGGACTTCCCTGGTGGCTCAGCCGGTAAAGCATCTGCCTACAGTGCGGGAGACCCGGGTTCAATCCCTGGGTCGGGAAGATCTCCTGGAGAAGGAAATGGCAACCCACTCCAGTAGTCTTGCCTGGAAAATTCCATGGACAGAGAAGCCTGGTAGGCTACAGTCCTTGGGGTCGCAAAGAGTCGGACACGACTGAGCGACTTCACTTCACTAAGTAATGGTTGTGACCAATAGGATTTCATCTTAATGACCATGTGGAGATGTTTGTACTGCTTCACTTTTCCCAGAAAGGATCCTTCCAGGTCACCAATCCCCCCATGAATGGATAACGTAAGGTACCACTCATTCATTCCTGTTCACATCATTTTTAGAGACGCTAGATTTTATGAATCAGCACTAGATGATTCTACCCTCAGTGGAATAAAATTGCTTACAAATATTTTGAAAGGAAAATGAACTTAAATTCTTAAATTACCATGAAAGCACAGGTACAGACAAGGTTTGATTTCTCTAATTCATTTTAATTCCTTGGTGCCCAGAGATGAGAAGAAAGGTTCATTGCTGGCAATGGATATATTTAGAAAAGATGACTTTTCCCAGAAAGGATCCTTCCAGGTCACCAATCCCCCCATGAATGGATAACGTAAGGTACCACTCATTCATTCCTGTTCACATCATTTTTAGAGACGCTAGATTTTATGAATCAGCACTAGATGATTCTACCCTCAGTGGAATAAAATTGCTTACAAATATTTTGAAAGGAAAATGAACTTAAATTCTTAAATTACCATGAAAGCACAGGTACAGACAAGGTTTGATTTCTCTAATTCATTTTAATTCCTTGGTGCCCAGAGATGAGAAGAAAGGTTCATTGCTGGCAATGGATATATTTAGAAAAGATGGAAAGCAACCTGGAATTTTTTTTTACCTTGGTTGAGTGCACATTTTTCACAGGAGGTTTTATCACTTGATTCACACTGATGTGTATCATAAGGTAATAATCAAATGCAGACACAACATAAATTAAACCCGCTGACAGAGCTTCTCACATGTATCTCTAGTAGCTTTGGCAACAGCGTCTGAAACCAGTTTTGGCTCACCAGAAACTTGGTAACATATTCTCCTGTTTATTTGGCTTGGTTTTAGCTATGTTGTCTTTGGGTCAACCCACTTGATGTCAAAAACATGACTTCTCTGCTTATTCCATGTTTAATATGTGTTAGGTATTATGAGAGGCAAAATTATTAAATACTAAAGGTCAAATGATTAATTCATAACCTGTTATACTGCATTAGCTTCAGTAAATCCAAACCAAAAGACTATTAGGTAGATTTATTTTTATATAAGCGTGTTTATTTTGATCAGATGTTTTAACTTGGAATTAAAAAAATACATTTATGAGATGTTTTATAAGATGTGTAAATATAGAACTGTATTTATTACTACAATAAAGATTCAGTAACACTAAGAACCAGGTAATAAACCATGTACAGTGGCATATTCTTTCATATATATTGTGTTTCTCTGCCCATTATTAACTGTATATATGTAAATGTATATAGTTCTTGTAAATAGATTTCAAACTTGCTTTTCTATACAAAATAAATTTGTAATAAAATGTGTGACTATAAGACAAAATATTTTCAGGTGTTTTATTGAGTCCATACATGGACGCCTAAATACATGATCTCCTAAATGTTTTTGACTTTTGATATGTAAGAGTACATTTGCTATCTGAGTATCTTAAGTATTTTGGACTTGTTTTAAGAAGTAAATCTTTCAGAAGAACAAGTCAAAATAGCTTTACAAACTCCTGGATTGCTTTAACTATGACTGATAAGCTATTTTGTCACAACAAATGACTTAGTGAATTTCATTGTCCCCAGTGATAGTTTGGACTTTATAGCCAGAATCTACTTCTTTTGCAATGTAAAAAAAAAAACAAAAACAAAAACACAATTAGAAAGAAATGTATGAAAAACAAATCAATCCTAAAATCATTCAACATGAACATAGCTTTTCTATAAATTCTTCCTTTAAAGAAAACATTTTATGACCATGTCAAGGCCAAAAGAAAACATGATTCTCAGGGCACAAAGAAATACACTATTCCCCTTTTGTTCCTATCCCCCAAAATATAAGAAATGAAATTATTTTTCTAAACACCTAGTGCCAGACCCTCCCAACTTCAATGATAAGTCCTGCTCTGCTTGTACAAGTTGCAAAGTGAAACCATCAAGTAGTAGCTGGAGCTTCAGCAGTATTGCTAAGATGAGTCCATATCAATAAATTGTGTGTGAAAGTGTTTTAAAAAAGAAAATGAGCCCGTATCAACTGAGCCCCTCCAGTGTACCTGGGACTGAGTTTCCCACCCATCCATCAGACACGGGTGATGGATGCTTCAACCTAACCTTGCAGTCTGCACTTAATTTCTCTTCAGCTGAGACAAGTAGTGTAGTAGTGTTAGTCACTCAGTCATGTTCAACTCTTTGCACCTCTATGGACTTTAGCCTGCCAGGCTCCTCTGTCCATGTAATTCTGCAGGCAAGAAGACTGGGTCAGTTGCCATTCCTTTTCCAGAGGATCTTCCCAACTCGGGGATGGAACCAGCATCTCCTGGATTGCATCCAAATTCTTTACCATCTGAGCCACCAGAGAAGCCCAACTGACACAAGGGCCAAAACATAATCTCACTCCTCCTAGTCCAGGCAGCAGATACAAAAGTCTAGAGCAATGGATCACAGTCTATCTTCTCAACATGGTTGCTTTTGGGGGCCCTGGCAGCCCACCCCTCTCTCTTTCACTCAGAAAACACGTCAGTGGTATGGTTTTTTAAAAGGGGAAAAAAACCTACTCTGATTTAGTTCTTCAAAAATCCACGAGCTCTAATACTTTATTAGCAAAACCTAGTTATAATACACCTCACACCAAACACTGCTCTGTTAAGTGTCTGAAAAATGCTCTCCACTATAATCCAGTAAGTCAGAATGACTGGAATCACATCCACAAGTAAATAAGTCTACTTCCCTGATGGTTCAGACAGTAAAGAAGCTGCGTACAATACAGGAGACACGGGTTTGGACCCATGGTCAGTAAGATCCCTGGAGAAGGGAGTGGCAACCCACTCCAGTATTGTTGCCTGGAGAATTCCATGGACAGAGGAGTCTGGCGGGCTACAGTCCACGGGGCTGCAAAAGAGTTGGACATGACTGAATGACTAACACTACAGTGAGGAGAAAAGATGTAATAAACTGTTGACAGGCTGAATAACCAAAAACCAAAAGAACACAAATTGGTGGGCTAGCCTAGAGTCAATGGTTAACATTTTTATGTTTTCAGAAAGGATTTATTCAGTCAACAAGTATCATGTGCTTACTATGTGCCGTGTTTTAGGCCCAGAGGTAATAAAACATGGTCTAGAGTTTGTATTTCAGTGGAGGAAAGGTAGAAAATAAGCAAATATAAACAAGGAAATATATGATAGGAATATGAATGAAAGAAATGAAGCTAAATAGCATGACTAGAGTGGCAAGTTACTCTAGATGTAGAGCTCAAGGAAAATCTCTTCAGAAAGGCAATTTTAACTAAGATCTTGGGGCTTCCCTGGGGACCCAGCGTTTAAGACTGTACGCTTCCCACTGCAGGGGATAAGGGTTCAATAGCTGGTCTGGAACCACATGCAGTGCAGCACAGTCAAAAAAGAATAAGCTAAGATCTTAGAGAGAAGTTACTTTTGCTTTAGTGTTCAACCACTTATGTCAATAAAGCTTATTCAATTCCTCTATTCTTATATCACTTCTTACAAACTGTTTTGAGTGACATTTTAATATAAAAATATATTAGGTAGCTGTTATGGCACATAATTTTTTCTCACAGCTGTTACTGGAGAAAATCATTCTTACCAAAAATAGGAAACATCTTTTTGTTTTGGCCAAAGGAGAAAAGGCCAGGTAGTAAAAGGTAATAAAATTAGTTACACCTTGTTCGCTTAGAACCAGAAAATCTCTAACATCTGAAAAAATACAAGGTCTTTTTGTTGTTGTTTCATCACATTTAGCTCAGGGGCCCACTGACCAACAAGAGAGTAAGTCCTAGATAAATAAAGGGGGGGCTCCTTGTGACGATCCAAGCCCCATTCTTGCTCTTCAGCGTTTGGAAATCTTTTTTACAGTTTAACTATGTAGATACATTATAAGCGCCTAAGGGTTCCCTTTTGTCCACATCCTCACCAACACTTATTTCTTGCTTGTTGTAAAGATATGAGGTGAGGGACTTACTTGCTGGTGCAGTGGCTTAGACTCTGAGCTCCCAAAGTGGGGCCCAGTCCGATCCTTGGTCGGGGAACTAGATCTTACATGCCGCAACGAAAGCTCCCACATGCCACAACTAAGAAGTGGCACAGCCAAATAAACAAATAATTTTTTTTTGAGTTGTGAGGTCATTTCTTATTGTAGTTTTAATTTGTATCTCCATAATGATTGATGATGTTGAGCAACTTTTTATGTCCCTGTTGGCCATCTGTATGCCTTCTTTGTAAACTCTCTATTCAGATCCTCTGCCTATTTTAAAAATCAGATTTCTTGGGGTTTGTTGTTGTTGTGTTGTTTTGCTATTAGTAGTATATTTTGGATAGTAACACCTTAGTGGATATGTAATTTGCAAATATTTTCTCCCATTCAGTAGGTTGCCTTTTCATTTTCTTGATAATTTCCTTTGCTGTCCAGAAGCATCTTAGCCATCATCCCAACTGTTTATTTTTGTTTTTATTGCATTTGCTTTTGGAGTCAGGCCCAAAATCTCATTGCCAAGATTGATGCCAAGGAGTTCAGCACCTGTATTTTCCTCTAGGAATTTTTGGTTTCAGGTCATATATTCAACTCTTTAATCCACTTTGAGTTAATTTTTGTATAATAGTGTAAGCTTAGTTTCTTTTTTCTAAATTTATATATTTTTAATTAATTTTTATTTTTTAGTTTGTTTTGCTTTACAATACTGTGTTCGTTTTGCTATATATTGATTGACATGAATCAGCCACAAGTGTACATGAACTCCCAATCCCGACCCACACCTCCCCCCTCCCGCCCCACACCATCTCTCTGGATTATCCCCATGCATCAGTCCCNAATGCTTTTGTCGGAGTTCTGTTGGGTACGGCTGGATTTCCTCTCTCTGGAGTGCAATGAAGTGTCCAGAAATGAGTTAGGAGACGTCTATAGATTTGGAGTAACTTGAGTTGCCTGTATATTGAAACTCAGCAGTGTGGTCCTGTGTTACTGGTGAATTTGCGTGGTATGTCTTACTCTGGAACTTGTTGGCCCTTGGGTGGTGCTTGGTTTCAGTGTAGGTATGGAGGCGTTTGATGAGCTCCTATCGATTAATATTCCCTGGGTTCAGGAGTTCTCTGATGTTCTCAGGATTTGGGCTTAAGTCTCCTGCTTCTGGCTTTCAGTTTTATTTTTACAGTAACCTCAAGGCTTCTCCATCTATATAATCCAATGATAAAACATTTAGGTTAAAGATGAAGAGTTTCTCCACATTGAGGGACACCCAAAGAGGTTCACTGAGTTATGTAGAGAAAGGGAGAGGGAGGGGGTGGTTAGAGGTGACTGGAATGAGATGAGGCGGGATCAAAAGAAGAGAGAGAGCTAGCCAGTAATCACTTCCTTATGTGTACTCCTCCATCTAGACCTCTCAGAGATGATCACTGAGTTATACAGGGAAGAGGAGAGGGAGGAGGTAGTCAAAGGTGGCCAGGAGGACAAATGAGGGAAATGAAAAGGGGGACAGACAGATCCAGCCCGTAAACAGTTCTCTAAGTGCTCTTCATCATCTGGAACACACAGGGATTCACAGGGTTGGGTAGAGAAGAGAAGGGAGAGGGAGGAGAGAGAGACAACCTGCTGGGGAGAAAGGAGAGTCCAAAAGAGGAGAGAGTGGTCAAGCCAGTAATCTCACTCTCAGGTAAAATTGGGTACTAAAGATTGGCTTTTTAAATGTAAAAAATTGACAACCTATTCCAAAAAGGAAAGATTAAAAATTTAGAGTCGAGGTTGGATTTTCAAAAATACAATATTAAAGAAAAGAAGAACAAGAAGAGAAGAAGAAAAAAAAGTCACGGGAATTATAAAGGACCAACACCAACAGCCACTCAAAAAAAAAAAAACAAAAAAATTGTGTATATATATATATATGTATATACAGCATTTGCTTTAAAAATAGGGTCTTTTTTTTTTGAAAAGTGATAGTAGGTTATAAAAATTAAAAGAGAAATAGAGGGCTTAAAAATTTTTTTTTAAAAAAAAGGAGAAGAAAAAGAAAGGAAGAAAAAACAATCAAACAAAAACATCTACTAAAAAATAATAATAATAAAAAATAGTAAAGATATTTCTGGAAGTTTCTCTGGTGTTGTAGGCAGTGTGGGGCCACTTCCAAGGCGGTTCCCTCTGTTTAGCTTCTTCTGTTTGCTGGTCTCTTCAGTGTCCTATTTCCGCCCTGACACAAGAGGGGCGGTGTTGTCACTTTTTTTTCTTTTTTTGGCTCACTTGGTCAGTCGCGCTGTGGGGAGGGAGGAATGCTGCTACCAAATAGCTCTGACGTGTATTCGCAGTGTCTCAGCCCCGCTGGGCCTGCCCCTACACCCGGCACACAATGCTCAGGCTCTCCGTTTCTCCGCCGGGGACCGTCTGAGGCCGGCCCTAGGCTGCAGGCACCTCCCTGGTCTAAGCCTCTCAGGCTCGGCGCCCAGGGAGTCGAAGACTCAATTGGGCCCGCGCTTTGTGCCCTTCCCAGGACCAAGCAGCTCAGGTGTTTGGCGAGCGCAGTCGCGCGGCTTATCGCCTTTTCCTGCTGCTCAGTTTTTCGGGTGTAGCCCTGGCACCTTTTTTCAGGCAAATTTTGACTGCCCAGCACCCCAAGAAGTCTCAGTTAGCAAAGAAGCCTGCTTGCAGTTTGGTCAGTAAAGTCCCTCCAGGGCTGCGATTGCCACTTTCTAGCCCTTACGGCTCTGGCTGCCTGTCGCTGGCGGGGGCTGGTGGGCAGCCGGCTATTTCTGTTCCATCCTTTGTTCTGTGCGCGGTCCTGGCGGTGTCTTATGTTAGACCTTTTTGTGTGGTAACTGTCCCACAGTCTGGTGTGCTAGCCTGAGTTAGTTCGCTCTGGTTACGCGCGGGTGTTCCGGCCGATTCTTAAGAAGTGCCGCCGCCCGCGTCTCCTGCGCCTCCTTGCCCAGCCCCCACTTGCTAATGGCGGATGCAGGCGTCTGCTCTGCCTCTCCGCTTGGGGGAGTTACCCTTGGGCTGGTAATCTGTTGGTCTTAATCACCCATTTGTTTTTCTTCCCTGTTATGTTGCCCTTGCCTGCTTCCAAGACTCGCCACAGATTCAGCAGTGAGAGTGTTTCCCTGCATTTGGAAACTTCTCTCTTTTTAAAACTCTCTTCCCGGGACAGGACTCCCTTCCTGGGACGGAGCTCCCTCCCTACCTCCTTTGTTTCCTTTTTTGTCTTTTGTATTTTTCCTACCTGTTTTGGAAGACAATGTCTGCTTTTCTGGATGCCTGATGTCCTCTGCCAGCATTCAGAAGTTGCCCTGTAGATTTTACTCAGCATTAGATGTTCTTTTGATGAATTTGTGGGGGAGAAAGTGGTCTCCCCATCCTATTCCTCCGCTATCTTAGGCGCCCTCTCTAAATTTATTTTTAATTGAAGGATAATTGCTTTACAGTATTGTGTTGGTTTCTGCTACACATTTGCACGTGGACGTCCCAACACCAGTTACTGAAGAGATGGCTCTTTCCCCACTGTTTAGTCTTGGCTTCTTTATCATAAATTAGCTGTTTATATATGCCTGGTTTTATTTCTGGGCTCTCTGTTCATTTTATCTATGTCTATTTCTATGCTAGCATCACTCTGTTTTGATTACAGTAGCTATGTAATACAGTTTGAAACCAGGGAGTGTGATACTTCCAGCTTTGTTCTTCTTTCTCAAGATTGCTTTGGTTATTTTGGGGTCTTTTGTGGTTTTCTATAAATTTTAGGATTATGTTCTATTTCAGTGAAAAATGCTATTGAAACTCTGATATGGTATGATAATATGTACATTTTAGCAATATTAATTTTTCCTATTTGTAAGCATCGAATATCTTTCCATTGCTTGTGTGTTCTTCAATTTCTTTCATCAGTGTCTCATAGTTTTCAGGATACAGGTCTTTCATCTCCCTGGTTAAATTTATTTCTAGGTATTTTATTATCTTTGAAGTCACTGTAAGTAGGCTTGTTATTAGTTTTTCTTTGTGATAGTTCATTGTAAAGTGTATAGAAATGCAACAGATTTTGTATATTGATTTTGTACTCTGCAACTTTACCAAAATCAATTATTAGCTCTAACAGATTTTTTTTTGTTTGGTTGATTTTTTTGGCAAAGTCTTTAGAATTTTCTATATATGAAACCATGTCCTCCACAAGTAATGACTTCTTCCCTTCCAATCTGGATGTCTTCTCTTTCTTTCTGTTGTCTAATTGCTCAGGCTAGGACTTCTACTGCCACATTACAGTGGTGGGTGATGCAGATGTCTTTGTTCCTAATCTTAAAGGAAAGCTTTCAGGTTTTCACTGCTGAGTGAGATGTATGTGTGTGTGTGCGTGTGTGTGTGTGTGTGTGTATAATTGTTTTACCTACAATCTGAGACTACATTTTTAACTCCCTTTTTGCTCTCAAATAGGAAATTTGGACAAAAAGAATGGCCGGGTTCTAGGTCACACTGTCCTATGCTTGAGTGCCAGCGCCACCATTTATCAGCTGGGTTGGCATATTACTTAATTCTGGGTGGGTGTATTTTTAATGCAGCACAGGCATATCACTGAGTTCCTCTAAACAGACATTTGCTCATCTATAAAATGAATAAAATAATGGCATCCATCTCATAACTTACCTTGAGAAATTATTAGTGTGTAGTTGAGTTTTAATGTGCAAAGTGCTTAATACTTCATAAGTGCTCAATAAGTGTTTAACTATTGTTTGGGAAAGCCCAATACATAGAACCTCCTTTCCTAGCCTTCATTCTGAATTTGTTGAAAAACCAGGATGAACAGTAAGACAGCCGGAAGTCAAACATCCCCCTTATTACTGAAAATATGATAAAAGACAACAGAACATTCATCTGCAGGCAAGTAAGATTCTTAATATTTAACCAGAGAATTAAGCAAACTCATCCACTGAGTCACGGAGAACATTGAACCACCATGGACCACCACACGCATAGGAGTGTGTTTTTGTGAAATACAGCACAGAAGAACAGAACAAGATGTAAAGGTCTTAAGGGCACTAACAGAGGGAAGAAAAAGACTGAGTTCTTCCCCTACATTCTAATAAACTATGTCACCTTATCCTCCCTACAGGACAAGTGAGTGATAGAGTGCAACACTGCCAGGACTGTTATTCTAAAGAGTTCCTTCCACATGGAAGTATGAATCAGGAAGAGAATATAACATCCCTCAACCTCACTGTGCAGACAAGGCAGTGGCACCCCACTCCAGCACTCTTGTCTGGAAGATCCCATGGACAGAGGAGCCTGGTGGGCTGCACCCATGGGGTCACTAAGAGTCGGAGATGACTGAGCAACTTCACTTTCACTTTTCACCTTCATGCATTGGAGAAGGAAATGGCAACCCACTCCAGTGTTCTTACCTGGAGAATCCCAAGGATGGCGGAGCCTAGTGGGCTGCAATTATGGGGTCACACAGAGTTGGACATGACTGAAGCGAGTCAGCAGCAGCAGCAGCAGCAAGCTCAGTGTGCTGTATTTTACTTTTACTACTGGTAGGCTTACCCAGTAGGGCTGTGGTCACTTGGAAGGGTTGCTGTCCCTTTAGAGGTGGCTCTCAGCTGTGTATTTGGGCAATTTTAGTCCCACCTTCACAAAGTTACTCCCCTAAAGCATCAACAGCTCCTAAAGGTATCTTTCTGGATTCACTTGAGGAAAGAGATTTGATCTCCAAAAGGATCTCTGTTGCCATATTCTCCAAAGACCCAGTCTTTTCTTAGCTTTCAAATGCCCCAGACTTAAGACCAGTGCAGAGTGAGTAAAGACATATACTCATCTGTGGATACAAACCTCTGTCAACCTTAATAATCTGCCAAAGTCAAAATACTACATACTGAAGGCTCTACCTCATATTGGATTTCAAATAGCATACATTTCCAATAAATAGCATCCTTTCTCTTGGCCTGAGTTCTAAAGAAGTAACAAGAAAAACAAGGTAGATACGGATCAATCTGTCACATTTTCTAATAATAAACTCAATAGGGCAGAATGTAGCTTAAATATTTTGGCAAATGAGTTTTCCAAAGTTAGCTATATTTTCTTTCCCAGACAAGGGCTACATTGGATGACCACAGTCTTTCCACATGAAGGCCAGGCTTTCTACAGTTACCTGTGGAGTAGTAGAACTGTTGGTTTCTGTGGACGGCCTAGGTCCAAATTTTAAAAAGGAGATGAAGAGGGGTTACTCAGGCAGACCAGATGTCTCTCCCAAACTCATCAATAGTCTCTATCACTCTTACTCCCCTGGGAGAAGTGAGTGAGTGGGCAGAGAAGCCAGAATAGCACAGTAATGAAGCTCTCACTGCTAAGAAAGTATGAAGATGTTCATATTGCTAATAGCTATTACTTTGCTGTTAAATACACTAAGTGGCTGCATGTCTGGAAAAGCCAGCTCATAATAATAACCTTTATTGGAGGCTTGATCATGCCTGGCAGTGTTAGGAGCTTTTCTGTACAATACTTGATTTAATTAGGAGACGTTTATGAGGTCAATCCTGTTATCATCTCTGTTTTGTAGATGAGGAAGCTGTAGCACAAGGTTTGATTAAACAAAGGTTTGACCACTTGCCTGATGAATAGTGAAGCTGGGTCTCAGGGACATTTCTTTGTGATTTTCAAAGTGTGGTCCCCTTGAACTTGCGTGTGCTCCGTCACTCAGTCCTGTCCGACTCTGCAACCCTTTGGACTATAGCCTGCAAGGCTCTTCTGTCCACGGGAATTTTCAGACAAGTATACTGGAGTAGGTTACCATTTCCTTCTCCAGGGGATCTTCCCACCTCAGGGATCAAACCTGCTTCTCTGGTGTTCCTACATTGCAGGCGGATTCTTTACCTACTGAGTTAGACCTCCTTTCCGATTTACTAAATCAGAAACAGGGGTGTAGCCCAGCAATGTTTTAACTCGCCTTGCAGGTGACTCTAATGCAGGCTCAAGCTTAGAATGACTGCACTTTACTGTCCATGGGACCTAGGTCTTAAGGGGGAATTGAGCTGTCACTCCTAGAGCAAAGGACACCAGGAAACAATAGATAAAGTAGCTATCCTGAGTGTAAAGAAAAGGGGAGTTGTAGAGGAGAAAATTTATTTCAAATTAAAGAAAAATGAGTGAAAATGTTGTCTAACATATTGACAAGGAGAAATATCTATTACACTCTCCAAATTTCTCCATCCTTTGTTTACATTTGTCTATAAAGAATTTGTGCAGCACACATTTAGATTAATTCAATCATTCAGTAAACATGCACTGAGTGGTTACTTTGAAGACAGATATAATACAGTGATTAAGCATTGAGATTCTGAAGCCAGGGGTCTGCGTTCAAATCCCCACCCTAACACTTACTAGTCATCTGGCCTTGAGCAGATTTCCTTACTTCTTCAGAGTGCTCATTTATAAAATAGGGCTAATAAAACACCCACAGTGTACTGCCAACAAATTTCATTTTCCAATTAAATGTAAAAATTAAGAGTAAAGAGGCATGGAGGTGTACAAGTTACAGGAAAGGTTTTATTTTTGTTGGAGGGATTTGCAGTTCATGTATAACTGATACTTATCTGACTCGCTCCTCAAATTTTAAATCTTCATTCCACAGTAGAAAAAAAATCTTGACATTTTGTTCAAAACTTGCTGACCACCGAGAGGTTTATTGGAAACAATGACAGAAAACTGGTCTACAAGAAGTAAAAGAAAAAAGAAAAAAAAAAGCTTATACTTCCTACCCAAGTCTTTTTTTCTTAACAGCAGTAGATTTGGCCCCCTGGGATATAGAGGAGTCTTTGATCAAAAGTATACTAAATGTTATTGTTTCTTATTAACATAACTTTATTTTCAAATGGAAAAATGAGTTCTTGATATGCTGCTTTGTTGCAGTAATTAGAAAAAGATTGTGTAGTTGATTTTGCCAGCTACAATCTCTGGAATATTCAGAAGTTTTCCTCTGAATACGTTTGTAATGAGGAAGAAATTTAAAAAATTTTTTTTCAGCCACACTGCATGGCCTGTAGGATCTTAGATCCCTGGATGAACCCATGCTCCCTGTAGTGAAACCTCTGACTCTTAACCACTGGACCACAAGGGAAGTCCCTTAATATTTTTTATGTATGAACTGGAGGTATCTGTCCCAGTCAAAATTCCATGTAGATGGACAACAGTAACACTTCTATACACTTTTTTTCAATTTTAATAGTTTATATAGACAACAGGATGTAAAATGGGTTGGGCTTATCACGCCTGGTTCAGAGCGAGAGGTTGCATAAAAATGCACAGAGCTGAAGCACATGGGGTCATGTGAAGCAGAAGGATGCCATCTCATTTCAAAGGGAAGTGGTACCAAGTGACAGAAGCTTTTTTCACTATCTGAAGGTCTGTTTATAAGAGGAGTTGCAAAAGTTTCCCCAACATTTGACTGTATTCATCATTCATTGTGGCCAACCTTTGATGTAGGAAGGTTAGTAGACTGGCAAATATGGCCTGTTTAAAGGAGTCAGTTGACTTTTTCAAGTAAAACACCCTTCCTCACTTTTTCTTTTTTAATTTTTTATTTTTCTATTGAAGGATAATTGCTTTACAGAATTTTGCTGTTTTCGTCAAACCTCGACATGAATTAGCTGGAGGTATACATATACCCCCTCCCTTTTGAATCTCCCTCCCATCTCCCACCCCACCCCACCCCTCTAGATTGATACAGAGCCCCTGTTTGAGTTTCCTGAGCCATACAGAAAATTCCCATTGGCTGTCTATTTTACACATGATAATGTAAATTTCTATATTACTCTCTCCATACATCTCACCCTCCCCTCCCCTCTCCCCATGTCCATAAGTCTATTCTCTATGTCTGTTTCTCCATTGTTGCCCTGTAAATAAGTTCTTCAGTACCATTCGTCTAGATTCCATATATATGTGTTAGAATACAATATTTATCTTTTTTCTTTCTGACTCACTTCACTCTGTATAATAGGTTCTAGATTCATCCACCTCATCAGAACTGACTCAAATGCATTCCTTTTTATAGCCGAGTAATAGTCCATTGTGTATATGTACCACGACTTCTTTATCCATTCATCTGTCCATGGACATCTAGGTTGCTTCCATGTTCTAGCTATTGTAAATAGTGCTACAGTGAACAATGGGATACATGTATCTTTTTCAATTTTGGTTTCCTCAGGGTATATGCCTAGGAGTGGGATTGCTGGGTCATATGGTGGTTTCATTCCTAGTTTTTTAAGGAATCTCCATACTGTCTTCTGTAGTGGCTGTATCAATTTACACTCCCACCAACAGTGCAAGAGGGTTCCCTTTTCTCCACACCCTCTCCAGCATTTATTGTTTGTAGACTCTTTGATGATGCTCATTCGACCAGTGTGAGGTGATATCTCATTGTAGTTTTGATTTGCATTTCTCTAATAATGAGTGATGTTGAGCATCTTTTCATGTGTTTGTTAGCCATCTGTATGTCTTCTTTGGAGAAATGTCTGTTTAGGTCTTTTTCCCATTTTCTGACTGGGTTGTTTGTTTTTCTGGTGTTGAGTTGTATGAGCTGTTTGTATATTTTGAAAATTAATCCTTTGACAGTTGTTTCATTTGCTATTATTGTCTCCAAATGAGGGTTGTCTTTTCACCTTGCTTATAGTTCCATTTGCTGTGCAAAAGCTTTTAAGTTTAAACTGGTCCCACTTCTTTACTTTTGTTTTTATTTCCATTATTCTAGGAGGTGGGTCATAGAGGATCTTGCTTTGATTTATGTCATCAAGTGTTCTGCCTATGTTTTCCTCTAAGAGTTTTATAGTTTCTGGTCTTACATTTAGGTATTTAATCCATTTTGAGTTTATCTTTGTGTATGGTGTTAGGAAGTGTTCTAATTTCATTCTTTTAAATGTAGTTATCCAGTTTTCCAAGCACCATTTATTGAAGAGGCTGTGTTTGCCCCATTGTATGTTCTTGCCTCCTTTGTCAAAAATAAGGTTACTGTAGGTACATGGGTTTATTTCTGGGCTTTCTATATTGTTCCATTGGTCTATATTTCTGTTTTTGTGCCAGTACCATACTGTCTTGATGACTGTAGCTTTGTAGTATAATCTGAAGTCAGGAATCTTGATTCCTCCAGTTCCATTCTTCTTTCTCAAGACTGCTTTGGCTATTCAGAGTCTTTTGTGTCTCCATGTTAACTGTGAAATTTTTTGTTCTAGTTCTGTGAAAAATGCCATTAGTAATTTGATAGGGATCGCCTTGAATCTGTAGATTGCATTTGGTAGTAGTCATTTTCACAATATTGATTCTTCCTATCCAGGAACATGGTATCTCTCTCCATCTGTTTATGTCATCTTTGATTTCTTTCATTAGTGTCTTATGATTTTCTGTGTACAGTTCTTTTGTCTCTTAGGTAAGGTTAAGTTTATTCCTAGTTATTTAATTCTCTTTGTTGCAATGGTGAATGTGATTGATTCCTTAATTTCTCTTTCTGATTTTTCATTAGTATATAGAAATGCAAGCGATTTTTTATGTATTGATTTTGTATCCTGCAACTTTGCTAAATTCACTGACTAGCTCTAGTAATTTTCTGATACTATCATTAGGGTTTTGTATGTACAGTGTCATGTCATCTGCAAACAGTGAGAGCTTTACTTCTCTTCTGATCTGGATTCCTTTTATTTCTTTTCTTCTCTGATTGCTGCAGCTAGGACTTCTAAAACTATGTTGAATAATAGCAGTGAAAGTGGACACCCTTATTCCTGATCTTAGGGAGAATGCTTTCATTTTTCACCATTGAGAATAATGTTTGCTGTAGGTTTATTATATATGGCCTTTGCTATGTTGAGGTAGGTTCCTTCTATGCCTATTTTTTGAAGAGTTTTAATCATAAATAGGTGATGAATTTTGTCAAAGGCTTTTCCTGCATCTTTTGAGATGAGCATATGGTTTTTATCTTTCAATTTGTTAATATGGTGTATCGCATTGATTGATTTCCATATATTGAAGAATCCTTGCATCCCTGGAATAAATGCAACTTGATCATGGTATATGAGCTTTTTGATGTGTTGCTGAATTCTGTTTCCTAAAATTTTGTTGAGAATTTTTGCATCTATGTTCATCAGTGATATTGGCCTTCAGTTTTCTTTTTTTGTGTTGTCTTTGTCTGGTTTTGGTGTCAGGGTGATGGTGGCCTCGTAGAATGAGTTTGGAAGTGTTCCTTCCTCTGCAATTTTTTGAAAGAGTTTTAGGACAGGCATTAGCTCTTCTCTAAATGTTTGATAGCCTTCTCCTGTGAAGCTATCTCATCCTAGGCTTTGGTTTTTTGGGAGATTTTTGATCACAGCATCAATTTCAGTGCTTGTAATTGGGTTGTTCATAATTTCTATTTCTTCATGGTTCAGTCTTGGAAGATTGAACTTTTCTAAGAACTGTCCATTTCTTCCAGGGTATCTATTTTATTGCCATATAGTTGTTCATAATAGTCTCTTATAATCCTTTGTATTTCTGCATTGTCTATTGTAACCTCTCCTTTTCCATTTTTGTTGATTTGGTTCTTCTCTCTGTTTTTCTTGATAAATCTGTCTAAAGACCTTCCCTACTTTTGATGCAATTATGAATTAAAGAATGGCTGAGAGTGTTCTGCATCCAATTTTTTGGAATGTAAAGGCAATTCAACTGAATGGGCTTTCCAGGGGGTACTAGTGGTAAAGAACCCACCTGCCAATGCAGGAGACATAAGACACCTGGGTCAGGAAAATCTCCTGGAGGAGCACATGGCAACCCATTCCAGTTTTTTGCCTGGAGAATCCCATGGACAGAAGATCCTGGTGGGCCACAGTCCACAGAGCGACAAAGAGTTAGAGAAGCCTAGGCAACTACATATGCACACATGAGATCTGCAAGTCATTGGTTGTTTCAGTTCCTTTCTTGCCACGGAGATCAAAGACATTCCAAGCTCTACAAGATACACCAGAGTAGCCAACTCTAAGATGGTCTATCAGTGATCTCCACCTGCTGATATTCACTTGCTTGTGTCATGTTGTATCAAGGTTGGTCTGTGTGACCAACTTGTGGCAGAAGGGATGGTATGTCATTTCCATTGTTAGGTTATGAAAGACTGCAACTTCCATCTTTCGTGCCCCCTCTCTGTCTCATTCACTCTGGTAACACCAGCTGCCACTCCATGAAGCCACTCATGCAGTCTATGGTGAGAAACCAAGGCCTGCAAACAACTATGTGAGCAAGCTTGAAGGTAAATCCTTCAGTCCATATTAAGCCTCAGATGACTGACTGCAGCCCCAGTCAATAGCTTGATACTGGGACTTCCCTGGTAGTCCAGTGGTTAAGAATCCACTTTCCAATGCAGGGGACTTGGGTTCCATCCTTACTCTGGGAGCTAAGATCCCATGTGCTATGAAGGCAACTAAGCTCATGTGCCACCAAGTACAGACCAATATGCTCTGCAGCTCATGAGCACCAGACTGGAGAGAATTTCACATGCCCCAGTGAAAGATCTCACATGTCTCAACTAAGATCTTAAGTTGCCAAAAATTGAAAATAAATAATATATATATTTTTTAAAATTAGCTTGATACAATCTCATAAGACATTTTGAAAATACCTATTTAACCCACTCCTGGATTCCTGACCCACAGAGACTGTGATAGAATAGCTTGTGGCTTTAGGTTGCTTAGTTTTGGGGTAATGTGTTATACAACAATACATAACTAACCCAACTCTTCTGTGAATAAACAAGGAGTTAGCACTTAAATTTCACAACCACCTAAATATTTAAAACTTGGAGAGCCGGAATCCTTAACATCAGTTTTAGTGTAAAGGACACTGATGCAGATATAGATCAATGGTTAGTGTTACATTTCCAAAACCTGGTAGGCATAAACCTCATCATGAAACAGAGCCTGAAGAAAATTATGTGGCACGTAGCACTGTATCCCCATTTAAACAGACGTTCAGTGATTTGGGACCACATTCTTGCACTCTTTTGTATTTCAAACAATGAGATCCATGCATTTTTCTCTAGCCTTAAGATTCAGTTAAGTTCAGTTCAGTCACTCAGTCGTGTCCAACTCTTTGTGACCTCATGAATCACAGCACACCAGGCCTCCTTGTTCATCACCAACTGCCGGAGTTCACTCAAACTCATGTCCATCGACTCGGTGATGCCATCCAGCCATCTCATCCTCGTTCGTCCCCTCCTCCTCCTGCCTCCAATCCCTCCCAGCATCAGAGTCTTTTCCAGTGAGTCAACTCTTGGCATGAGGTGGCCAAAGTATTGGAGTTTCAGCTTCAGCATCAGTCCTTTCAATGAACACCCAGGACTGAGCTCCTTTAGAATGGACTGGTTGGATCTCCTTGCAGTCCAAGGGACTCTCAAGAGTCTTCTCCAACACCACAGTTCAAAAGCATCAATTCTTCGGCGCTCAGCCTTCTTCACAGTCCAACTCTCACATCCCTACATGACTAGATGGACCTTTGTTGGCAAAGTAATATCTCTGCTTTCAATATGCTATCTAGGTTGGTCATAACTTTCCTTCCAAGGAGTAAGCATCTTTTAATTTCATGGCTGCAGTCACCATCTGCANGAGTATTTAGTGTTCCAGGCACTGGTCTAAGCCCTTAAACTATATGACCATGTTAGCCTCAGAACCCCAAGCAAGATAAATAAATACTAGTTTTAATCTCCTATTATGAAAGAAATGTTGACTTAAAGGAGTGAACTTTCCCAAGCTTATGTAACCAGACCTTGAAGTCAAATTAAAGAGGCATTACTGCTATCCTTGTCTCTGAAGTTTTCTTTTTTCAGCCACCCCCTGCCCCCCGCCACATATCTACATATGCAACTCTCTGTCCTTTCTCCCATACCTCTCAAGTTCAACATAAAGTTACTACTTAAGTCTGTCTAGTAGGTAGCTCTGAGGACCTATTCCATTTTCAGTCTTTAGTGTCTTAATCAGTGTTGCAACTTATGTTTTTCAGGCATAGATCCATAAATGTTTAACTGAACGTGGTTAACCTATTGCGCTGTCAGAAGACAACTATACCGAATCTCAGAAGCTCCAATTAAAATAAAAAAAAGTGTATGGGGCAGCTGGAGACAGTTTATGAGAATAAAAAAATTTAAATACCTTCACATGAGCACCAGGATGTATCTCTTTCCCCCTCTGAGCTCGTTTCATCTGGCCCCACTCCCAGCGGGCTTTCACAGCACCGTGGTGAGGTGGTTCCATGCTTACATTCTACTAGTTCAGTGACAACAGCAATAAAGAGCCCCCTTCTCTACATTCCCTCAAAGGCCCCAGAACTGCTTCTGGGTGAAGCAACTAAAGTCACTTTAAAGGTTCTAGGTTTCCGATTAAGGGCATCACTCAGAAGTCAACTTCCTGGGTTTGTCACTTACTACCTTTGTGTCTCAGTAGTTACTTAACCTCTTGTGACTCAGTTTATCATTTATAAAATGGGGATTTTAACAATATCTCATAGGGCTGATGTAAGAATTGAATAAACCTCAAGTACTGAGAATAGTGTCTGATATAGGCTCGACCTGGGAAATGTGCTGTTTTCCTATTTCCAACTAAAGATTTATAGAGTAGGATTATAAAACTGGAAGGGCTTTTAGTGGTTCACCGTTAAAGAGTTTTAGAGATCAGAACTAGGTTAAAGCCACAAACCTTATCGTAGTCTGTTTACTCTATTTGATTGTGGTGTGGCAGAGATGTTTAGTGGCCCCCAAATGTGTACTCTCCTTCATCCTTGAATTTTTGCTGTCCACATAGCCACCTAAATAAAGACTACATACCCCAGCCTCCCTCACAGTGCCTAATGTCTGAAGAATGGAACAAAAGCAGATATGGTTATATTTAGCTTCTAGGAAGTACTCTTGAGAGAGGCGGTTTGTGGGGGTAAGGACAGTGGGATGAATAAAGCAGCATAGACATAAACACACTACCATGTGTAGAGCAGACAGCTTGTGAGAAGCTGTTATATAACACCGGGAGCCCAGCTTGGTGCTCTGTGATGACCTAGAGGGGTCGGGGCACGGGCAGCTCCGGAGGGAGGCAGGAAATGTATTATTATATCTGAGTTACATTGTATGGCAGAAACTAACAACATTGTAAAGCAACTTCCCTCCAATTAACAAATTTTTTTAAGAAGAGAAAATTTGTCTTTCTCCTTGTTCTTTCCTATTTGGAATGTGAACAGAAGACCTGCGACTGGTAAAGCCTCTTGAATCAACAGGACCACCAAACTGTGTGCGATTCAGAAAAAGGCCCCTTCTCCCTACAGAACTAGGTGTCCAGGAGGTCCGAGGTCCTTGTGCGTGAATTGGAAAAAGGCCTTTCTTCCTCCAGACAGACTCAACGAGTGCCCTAGGATGCTTGATAAGCTAGCTGATCATTGGCTTAATTTCAGCCCCTATTTAAGCCTTTCCACCAGGTACAGGACATGACCAGCAGAACCACATGTGGCAACTCTCTTGGGAAAGGAGATCAAAGAGAGAGTAATATAAGACACGCAGTGCCACATCGGTCAGCCCCAATCCACCTACCACGGTCTTTACTTAAGAAACTTCTATCTTGTTTAAGCCACTGCTATTTTCTTTCTTCTCCTTTTTAAAATTTATAAATTTTTAATTTTTAAAGTTAAGTAATTTTTTAAGTTGATATACAATGTTGTGTGTTTCAGGTGTATAACAATGATTCAATTAAACATGTACACATATACATTCTTTTTCAGATTCTTTTTTTTTTTTTTTTTTTTCTCTGGCCCATCTCTTCTGTAGGATCACTGCTAAACCTGCTTGCCTTTGATTATAGCATTCTTTCAGCATCTCCAAACCCTGCAAATTTTTTTTTGGCTGTGTCAGGTCTTCAGTTGCCACACATGGGATCTTTGTTGCGTCATGCCAGATATTTTGTTATGGCACACAGCTTGTCTAGTTGTAACACACAGACTTCAGTAGTTGTGGCTTAGATGCTGCACAGCATGTGAGATCTTAGTTCCCTGACCAGGGATCAAACCCATGTCCTCTACATTGCAAGGAGTATACATAACCACTGGACCACTAAAGACGTCCTTCCAGTTACTTTTTAATCATTATTTGTACAGAGCCAGCTCTTCCCTAATAAATACAAAGGGCCTGTGAGTTAAGGAAAACTGGTAGGGATTTATCCCAAATGCTGATTTCGTTGTGGTACCCTAGAATTGGTCTGTTCAGTCTTGGATCAGAAACTTGCCATATTTGCAGTATGGCAGTAAACCATGACCCCGAACCTCTATAGCATAGGCCATCACTACTGTAATATTTCGTTTAGCTTTCAGGTATACGCCCACTTTCTTCCCAAAAAAGGAAGTCCTTCCATTGGTTTTTGACCTTCCAGCATAGCACGCTCCGGACACTTTTTTATTTGAGACAGAGTTCACTGCCCTAAAATTTTTTCTGAAGTACAAAATTCAGTGAGCTTCATTCAGCATGGAGTTGTACAACCATTACCACTGTCTAATCCCACACATTTTCATCATCCCAGAAAGAAACTTTGTACCTTTGGCAGTCATTCCTGTTCCCTTTCCTCAGCACCCTAGGCACTCGCCTGCTTTCTGTCTGTCTCTCAGGCTTTTTTCAGTGAGTTAGTTGAGTGAAATAAAACAGGCTCTCAACATAAACCTAAAAAGTAATTGATAAATTATATCATCATCTTCTATATATTCTACTTAACTGTAGCTTTAAATATTTCACAAAGTGTGAAATGCTCATTTAATCATCACTTAAACAAATCTTAAATTGACCTGGATAGGATATAAAATGTCTGAAGCATTCCAGGTTGTGGAGGGTTTATTGAATATAAAGATTAAGATTCTCTACACCTTCCATTTCCTTTCTGGTATCTCTTATTTGCTACTTTCAAGAGTTATCCACTTGGAATTTTTTTTTTTAATAAGTTTACGAAATATAGTATTCATCTGTTTTCTTACCAGTACTTAGCCATTTGAGATCTCAGCATTAGCGTTACAGTTATAGTTTGGCAATAACCTGTTATCCTAGAAGTTTGCTTTCCATAGATATTCATGAAACTCTAATTGTTTTGGAAGTTAAACTGCCAAACCCAGTGGAAAACATCCTTACACATACAATGATGTGCAAAATATGTCAATTCTTCTTGCCTCTGTTATCAGGCTAACCCTCCTGGCGTGCTGGCCCTTCTGGATGAAGAGTGCTGGTTCCCTAAAGCCACAGATAAGACCTTTGTTGAAAAGCTCGTTCAAGAGCAAGGGTCCCACTCCAAGTTTCAGAAACCACGTCAGTTGAAAGACAAAGCTGATTTTTGCATTATCCATTATGCAGGGAAGGTAAGAGCGAAAGAATTCCATTAAAAGTACCATGCTTGAAACTTTGCTACTTTTGATGAAGTGAAATGAAGTTGCTTAGTCGTGTCCGACTCTTTGCGACCCCGTGGACTATAGCCTGCCAGGCTCCTCTGTCCGTGGGATTTTCCAGGCAAGAATACTGGAGTGGGTTGCCATTTCCTTCTCCAGNGAGCGAAAGAATTCCATTAAAAGTACCATGCTTGAAACTTTGCTACTTTTGATGAAGTGAAATGAAGTTGCTTAGTCGTGTCCGACTCTTTGCGACCCCGTGGACTATAGCCTGCCAGGCTCCTCTGTCCGTGGGATTTTCCAGGCAAGAATACTGGAGTGGGTTGCCATTTCCTTCTCCATCTTTTTCAGATTCTAAGTTACTAAAAAATATTAAGTACAGTTCTCTAAGTTATATAGTAGGTCCTTGTTAGTTATCTAAGCCGATGGTATTTTCATCTGCCAGTTCTATCACAGTCATCTTGTTTACAACACAATGGAAGTCCCGGGTTTTACTCTTGGCGATTTGTACGGACTCTCCTTCCTCTGCCCCTCACCGGATCATAATTTTACTCACTACTGCATTAATCAATCACCAAATGTTACCAATTACCTCCTGTCTGTGCTCTGCGATTTTTCTCTCTTTCCACCACTGAGACCTGAGCTCCCGCCAGATTTGGCCTTAATACAGTAAAAAGTAAAATCATAGTTAAAAAGAAAACAAGGCAATTCTCTTAAAAGCATGTTCCTGGAGGGCTGTCTTCAGGCTGTGGATCATCCAAACTTTGTGCAAATTCTCTTGCCTGATTAGGTCATTTTACTACTCCTGCCTGGAAGCATAAAGTGGTCAATATTGCCACACCCTTCATGAGTAATTCCAATAAAAGTGTGGAAAGTGTTTGGATTACTGACTACTCTCTGCACTTAAAAACTACCAATGATTGCTCGGTCTAGACACATCAAGTGAACAAGTACTAAGTTAAGGAGTGGTCTTTATCCTCCATTACATCAAAGAACAAACCCACCCAATGTCCTGAGAATCCTCAGAATTAGAATCTTCGTGTTTACCCCTCTGACTTATTTCTCATGGATACTTATCTGTTATTTTAGGCCATAATGAGCCACCGAATTTAGATGGCAGTGATCTCTTGTGCTTTTCAATTAAAGTCAACGATTAACTCATTGTTATGCACTCCAACTGATGGTAATAAAATTATGTCCAAAAGAAGCAAACTCTTATAGAAGCCCTTTGCCCTCAAAATTTTGGAAAATAATATTTTTAAGATAATTTCTACTATATGACTCTCAACACCCCTGAGGTAAGTACACCTATTTCCGTATGTTGTGTATGTAGGAAAAGACAAGGAGCAATGAAATGGCCTGTCATGACTGCATAGCTACTTACTGGTGGAGCTAAGTCTAACATCCAGATATTTTAGATACGTGCTTTTTTCATTACATTGGTTCACACTTCTCTATTTGCTAAAACTATCTTTCTGTAGCTCCATTTCAATCAGCATGAAGTGCCAAATACATCCACAGGCAGTCTAATTTGGGCTATAAGTTGTGCCAAGCTGAGTGTTTGTTTTGGCCTTGGCTGTAGATGTCCTGATTATCTCCATTAATGCAGACAGCTCACCAACTCTTCTATCACCCTTCCTAATTGGTTCAGCTCCCTTAGGCTGTTGGCTATCATTCCATTTCATAAGGCTTACATCACTAGGTAAGAACATTTGCAAGATTTAATTTGCTTGGTAGACCAAACAATATTATAAACCCACCTTTGATTCTGGCTGAAATGATAATCAATCTTGAAGCTTTCAAATTTCCCAGTAAAGGGTATGTAGTATATTCTCTTTTGGAACAGCTGTGCAAATAGCCTTCATGTTTGGAGTTAGGCTTTTACTTTATTGAAGATGGCCTTTAAGAGTCATATTTGTTTCTCTCTTTGGGTGGGCTCCAAAATTTACTAGAACCTTACATAGAAGCAAAATACTCATTATTCTACATGGTACTTGTGACACAATGACTCAAGTTAACATTCTATTGTCTCCAACACACAGTTGTGTCTTTAAAGTAGAGGAAAGCACTGAGACCCACCAGCACTGACTGTAGTCATATCACTTAAGACCAGTCGAATTGGCCTCAAGTATTTCAGATCTGCTTTCTTGTTGAAACCAAGAAGCACCTATTCCTTTTAAGATCATGCAAAATTTTTTGCTCCCCAACTAATTAATTTTCTCCTGGCATTACTGAGTTCCTATCAATTGAATTATTTCTGTTATTGGGTTAAAATATGTCATTTGGAAAAATCAGTTTAAAGCTCGAAGGCTGGGCCATGGCTGGGTAATTTTTTTATACAAATGATTCGTAACAGAGTCACAAAATATATCTTATAGCCTTGAGCAGGAATGAAACAGGGCTCTACAAGTTGTAATACCAATAAATGTTCAATGTAGCATTTTTTTTTTCACGTATTACCCGAAGTTAGGGGAAAAAACAAACAAAAAAACCAGCAGAAGCAGCTGCAATGGCAATCTAACTTCCTATGTCAACGCTGTTTAAATTGAGCTTGATATGGCTGACTCCCACTCAGTCTTGCTCATCAGGAGTTCGAAGGTCTCACGAGGTCTCTCTTCTAGATCGACATGGTTGTTACGGAGTTTCACGTCTTACCTGCATCGCGTCTAAATTGTCAGCTGTGCATGAATCAACACAAAGCCAGAGAGGTTTTTTAGAAAGTTTTAAAAACAGCTTTCTAAACACTGCAAACTGTCTTATAACACTCAGGTATATAGTAGGACATACTTTTTGAAAATATTACTGGCCTCAACTTTTCCTCCTCCTGTTTTGTGACTTAGCCAATAATCTACTTCCATCTGGGAACACTTTCCCAATCTCCCTTCCCCAAATTTGGATGCTTTTTGGAAATGCTTTTTTGGCATATACTCTTCTGCTAAGACTCAAGGAACTCTTTATTTCTCCTTGTCTTGCAAGTGTCTAGCACAGTGCTCAAATTGATTCTGGAATGAAAAAGTGCCTGACTCTTCACTGTGGGTCCTCTGAAAACATGCTGCTGGGTCCCTCTTGTGAAGATCACTAAAGGAAAATGGAGACAAATTCAATAGCCATTGTACCATCTACGAAAGACAGACACCACTTTCTGTTATCTACCTCAAATATGTCAAGAGAAAAAAATGAAAAACTCTTTTCACAATTATTGCACGTACCTCAAGCAAGCAGTACTCAGGAAGTATCCCATCACTGTGTTACTGAGGAAGGCTACGTGAGTGCTGGTAGAAGATGGGGATGAAACAGGATGGGGCCACACATGCTCAGGTGGCTGTCACTGGCCCCTGAACAGTGAGCACACATCTGAAGGACACCTCAGAAAGTGAATGGGTTTTGTTTGGTGCTATATGGAATACAGTCCTAAAATCTTTTAAAAACTTAAAAGTCCTCCCTTTTCAGCTCAGCAATACCACCCACATTAAGTACCACAGCTTGGAAAGACAGAGACCCAATTGTTAAACTGTGAAGGACAAAAGAATACAAAAAATGTCCCTTAGAAGCCTACCTTCTCTTGAAAAGCTCTTGTTCCAAAATGCTCTGTATAATTACTGTTAATTTGTACTAAAGGGCAATGATATATGGGCAGGCAATAACTGCAAGGTCATGTAAGTTGTATTCCCCATTCTTCCCTTGCACTAATGTTAACAGAGATATGAAAGCAAGTGACTTAAGGCAGTTATAACTCATCTGTGAGTGCACAACAGCCTCAAGCGAGGGTACCGGCCCCTGCTTTGTATTATAGCCACGTGCTCCTGCTTTTTCAACAACCTTGAAAAATAAATATTTGAACCACAACCTTCAATAAAGCCCCTCTACATTTGTTGTCAGTCTTAATCACCTTCTGCTGTCTGCTTGGTGCCTTTAGCTCTTAGATGTTGCACCTGGAGATTCTTGCCTGCTTTATGATGTAGGTTTATATGCCCTTTAATTGAAAGCAAACCGCCTTAGATAATCCAGTGACAACAATGTTACAAGGTCCACTTTCCGTTAAAAGGTAAATAGAAATATTAGGCTGTTCTCTAAAATGAAGAAAAACACATAAAAATACATTGCAATCTGCCACACCACTTCTTTTATCAGAGATAAAACCCTATAGGCTAAAAAAATCCCTCTTGTGTTTTTTCCCCCATGACAGGTGTGAGAGAGTATAAGAAACTGCAGTTCTCAATGACTAATCTCTTCACCCTGTATAATATTCTTTGCCCAAGAAAAGACTTCAGTCATACAGTATATTAAATATTATATTCATGTTACTACAATAACTCTAGCAACTTTAACCCTAAGTTTTAATATTCTATTATTACTTTTTGAAAACACTTCATCAAACAACAAATTAATAAGGAAGGATGACAGGAACATACACACCTGTAAGCAATGTTTACTATTTTTGGAGGAAGTTTAAAGTGAGTTTATAAAACGGTAGAGAAAAAGCATGGTATAATCTTTAAGGTAGTATAATTTCTATAAAATAGCTTCATGATTTTAAGTAGCCATATGACAAATGATTAAAAATTAAACAGCTGCTTAACATATGCTAAGCACTCATCTCACATGCTAGTAAAGTAATGCTCAAAATTCTCCAAGCCAGACTTCAGCAATATGTGAACCGTGAACTCCCTGATGTTTAAGCTGGTTTTAGAAAAGGCAGAGGAACCAGAGATCAAATTGCCAACATCCGCTGGATCATGGAAAAAGCAAGAGAGTTCCAGAAAAACATCTATTTCTGCTTTATTGACTATGCCAAAGCCTTTGACTGTGTGGATCACAGTAAACTGTGGAAAATTCTTCGAGAGATGGGAATACCAGATCACCTGACCTGCCTCTTTAAGAAATCTGTATGCAGGTCAGGAAGCAACAGTTAGAACTGGTCATGGAACAACAGACTGGTTCCAAATAGGAAAAGGAGTACGTCAAGGCTGTATATTATCACCCTGCTTATTTAACTTATATGCAGAGTACATCATGAGAAACGCTGGACTGGAATCAAGATTGCGGGGAGAAATATCAATAACCTCAGATATGCAGATGACACCACTCTTATGGCAGAAAGTGAGGAGGAGCTAAAAAGCCTCTTGTTGAAAGTGAAAGAGGAGAGTGAAAAAGTTGGCTTAAAGCTCAACATTCAGAAAACGAAGATCATGGCATCTGGCCCCATCACTTCATGGCAAATAGATGGGGAAACAATAGAACAGTGTCAGACTGTTTTTTGGGGCTCCAAAATCACTGCAGATGGTGACTGCAGCCATGAAATTAAAAGGCGCTTACTCCTTGGAAGAAAAGTTATGACCAACCTAGATAGTATATTCAAAAGCAGAGACTACCACTCTTATGGCAGAAAGTGAGGAGGAGCTAAAAAGCCTCTTGTTGAAAGTGAAAGAGGAGAGTGAAAAAGTTGGCTTAAAGCTCAACATTCAGAAAACAAAGATCATGGCATCTGGCCCCATCACTTCATGGGAAATAGATGGGGAAACAGTAGAAATAGTGTCAGACTTTATTTTTCTGGGCTCCAAAATCACTGCAGATGGTGACTTCAGCCATGAAATTAAAAGGCGCTTACTCCTTGGAAGAAAAGTTATGAGCAACCTAGACAGAATATTCAAAAGCAGAGACATTACTTTGCCGACTAAGGTCCGTCTAGTCAAGGCTATGGTTTTTCTTGTGGTCATGTATGGATGTGAGAGTTGGACTGTGAAGAAGGCTGAGCGCCGAAGAATTGATGCTTTTGAACTGTGGTGTTGGAGAAGACTCTTGAGAGTCCCTTGGACTGCAGGAGATCCAACCACTCCATTCTGAGGGAGATCAACCCTGGGATTTCTTTGGAAGGAATGGTGCTAAAACTGAAGATCCAGTACTTTGGCCACCTTATGGGAAGAGTTGACTGATTGGAAAAGACCCTGATGCTGGGAGGGATTGGGGGCAGGAGGAGAAGGGGACGACCGAGGATGAGATGGCTGGATGGCATCACCGACTTAATGGACGTGAGTCTGGGTGAACTCTGGGAGTTGGTGATGGACAGGGAGGCCTGGCATGCTGCGATTCATGGGGTCGCAAAGAGTCGGACACGACTGAGCGACTGAACTGAACTGTGTAGATGGAAGGTGAACAAAGTCACTTCTCTAGGGGAAGGTTTCTCAACCTCAATGCTATTGACATTTTGGGCAGGATGATCTTCTTATTGGGGGGATGACCCTGTATTATAGGATGTTTAGTCTCATCCTTTGCCCCTTCCCACTAGACACCAGTAGAACCCCCACGGGAGAAAACCAAAAAATCTCCAGATATTATCAAAATTGGTCCCCCTTCATGGAAAACTGCTGCTGTCGGGACCATCTGCTTCCTGGAATGAGTGTTCAACAAGGGTCACTCTACCTTCTTGGGTCTCTGGAGGACACGCCTCACAAGTCGACCTCCATGGGTAGCCCCTACCCTGTCCCATATCTGATGATGCATTTTCCAGAAACACCAAGGAGGAAACAGTTGGGGTGAACATCAAAGATGGATATTTTTATTTTGCCACTGGGTCCACTCTCCTGACAGCCCTACATAAGCTGGTAGAGATGAGAGATTAAGAAGCTATAGTGTTGGTCAATGAGAGGCAGATTCAGAGAGAAAAACGCTGACTGGGCAAAGCAGACAATCCATCTCTGCATCTGCGCATGGGGACCGTCCACCCCTGGAGACCTGGGTACTTCCATCAGGTCCCTAGTGCAGGTAGAAGCAGAAGGCACCTGGGGGGCTGTGTCTACATGGCTACCCTTGGTCTTGATCAGGGCCCTCCCTGCCTCTGTCTTTCCATCTACACAATGGAAAGAGCAGAACTGGAGAACATCCAGTGTTTCTGCCCAACTCTGATGAACCGAGTTCTAAGATTCCCTAAGATCGTGATTAGAAAAAGTCTGATTTTGTGGTGCATTGAGGATGTGCAGAGCACGTTATGAATTCCCCCAGGTTACCTCTTAATTACCTGAACGGATATAGGCAAGCATTGCTAACGCTAAAGGAAAAGATAAATCCAAACTTAATCTGCCTGGCCATCAAATGCTACACGATTCTCTCCTTCTCTCCCCACTCCACCTCTCTCCTTCCTCGCCTCCCTCCACGACTCCCCCACCCCCACCCCGCCCTCCCACCAATC
>SJXQ01009011.1:100319-115655 GCA_006408695.1 Aepyceros melampus
CTTGGAGCAGAGCGGAGGGCCTGTCAGGAACATTATCTGCCTGTTCAGACCGAAGGGGTTTTCTTTGTGCATCTTGCCATGATTCATCTTCAGAAAGGATCGATTCCTGGGCGTCCATCTCTGCGTCTGCAGAAAAACCTCTAAAGCGGCTGCTTCCCCAGTCCGCCCGGACCTCGGCTCTCATTGGGCAGCAACAGCTCTGCGGTTTGTTTGCTTCCGCCCCTCCAGGAGAAAAAATTACCCAGGGGTGGGAGGAGATGCTGACACCACTGAGGCCCAGCTCTAAAAGCAGCTCCTCGGAGGAAACGAAGCCAGGACAATGGGCCCTGGGATGAGACGCCCAGCCAGCGCCCAGCCCCCTCCAACCACTCGAAAGGAAAGGCGAGACTCCCACCTGTGTGTTCCACACTGTGATTATTTATGGACAGGTAAAGTGTCCTTCAAGCAGCCCATTCTTCTCAACAAGCTGTAAGGCTGGAGAGGGCAGGCGTCAGCCCAAACCAGGCTGCTCCGGGAGAAGAGGAGGGCCTTGGGGGCCGGGAGAGACCCCCTTCATCCTCTCCCATTCACTCTGATCACCTTTCAGGCTGACCTTGAAGAGTGGAGGCTGGCTCGGATTTCCTGCGTTGTGTTCATCCCCTGAGCTGAGGGCTGTGTGCTCCAGAACAAGGGAAGGCACACAGGGCTTGCTGGGAGGGCTGACTGAGCACGGGTCCAGAGTCTGGGCAAAGGCAGAAGGGAGGTCTCACCTAGTGTCCCGCCACCTCCCCTCCCTGGACCTTCTCTGCAGGGTCCCTACCTCTCCTATCTCAGGGAATAGGACTGGACCTGAGTGTCATCTGAACAGAGTGGCAAAAATGTGTCAGTGACATCAGACTCTGCTATGATCAGACACCCCTCAGTGTCTCTGTCTCCCCCTGGACTCCCAGGGGGAGAAGCAGACCTCTGCCCTGCAGACAGACTGTGCACAGTGTCAACACACTCCATGCCCAGGGCTTAGTGAGCAGAGATCAGTAGTCAAGCCACTGGGAAGAGGCCAAAGCACTCTGGATGCCGTTCTGGCTGAGGTCAAGGGTGGGGCTGTGCGGTTCCCCTGGGGCCAAACCAAAGGTGATGAGGATTTCCTAAACATTTCTAACAATGATGATGGTGGCCCCGAGCCCCTCAGTCTGAGCTGAGGCAAGACTGGGGCTTCAGGAAAGGATTTCTTAGTGGCATGGCACACTGACCTGGGTCAGATGGACCATATCTCTGGTCACGTCTTTCATAGAATACATCACTCATCAAAGATCGGAATGGGAGTGGACTGACTTGTGAATAACTAACCACACAGAGTAGCCTAGGGGGAAGGGCCCCTTTGTTCCTGGAGTTAGTGATTAAGAGGCTGGTAATAAAGAACTGGACCCCTTGTGAGTTGGAGAAACAGGGATTCCAGGCTTGGAGGGGATCATGGCAGCTAAGCACTCCATCTCCGACATTAGATGGCCTATGTTTGAGTCCTGGCTACAGAACCAACAAGCTCTGCAACCCTGGGCAGTCCACTTACTCTCTCTGTGCTTCAGCTTCCTCGACTGTAAAATGGAGCTAATAATAGCAACCTACCTCCTAGGTTTGCTGAGAGGATATAATGAGATAATAGAACAGTGTCTGCCATATAGTCAATAATATGTAACTATGACTTGCTATTATTTTTATAGTTATTACTGGTCTCAGAGAACTTGAATTTGATTTCTACCTGACTCCAAGTCCAGCCCTTGAGCCAGGGACTTAAATTCTTTAGGCTTTGGCTTCTTTTATAGCCTGGTTTCTGCCTCCTGCAGTGGCTCTACCTGTTAAAGACATCAGCCCCTGCTGTGACCAACTCTCTTCCAGCCCCACCTCTGCTTCCCAGCCCCACCCCCAGCACTGTCTATCATTTAAGCCCAGCTTTTTACTGGTTACTGTAGAAATTCAGTTCAGTTCTGCAGCTCAGTCCTGTGGGACTCTTTGCGACTCCATGGACTGCAGCATGCCAGGTTTCCCTGTCCATCACCAACTCCCAGAGCCTGCTCAGACTCATGTCCATCGAGTCGATGATGCCATCTAACCATCTCATCCTCTGTCATCCCCTTCTCCTGCCCTCAATCTTTCCCAGCATCAAGGTCTCTTCCAGTGAGTCAGTTCTTCTCATCAGGTGGCCAAATATTGGAGCTTCAGCTTCAGCATCAGTCCTTCCAATGAATAGCCAGGACTAATTTCATTTAGGACTGACTGGTTTGATCTCCTTGCTGCAGAAGTGGACACTGACATCTCGAGCCTCACCCTCTGCTGCTGTTGGTGACACAGCAGCTGCCCTTCCTTCTGCTTCTGACACACCTATTTTGGATGGGGGTATGTGGTCCACTGGAGAAGGGAATGGCAAACCACTTCAGTATTCTTGCCTTGAGAACCCCATGAATAGTATGAAAAGGCAAAATGATAGGATACTGAAAGAGGAACTCTCCAGGTCAGTAGGTGCCCAATATGCTACTGGAGATCAGTGGAGAAATAACTCCAGAAAGAATGAAGGAATGGAGCCAAAGCAAAAACAATATCCAGCTGTGGGTGTGACTGGTGATAGAAGCAAGGTCCGATGCTGTAAAGAGTAATATTGCATAGGAACCTGGAATGTCAGGTCCATGAATCAAGGCACATTGGAAGTGGTCAAACAAGAGATGGCAAGAGTGAATGTCGACATTCTAGGAATCAGTGAACTAAAATGGACTGGAATGGGTGAATTTAACTCAGATGACCATTATATCTACTACTGCGGGCAGGAAGCCCTCAGAAGAAATGGAGTAGTCATCATGGTCAACAAAAGAGTCCAAAATGCAGTTCTTGGATGCAATCTCAAAAATGACAGAATTATCTCTGTTAATTTCCAAGGCAAACCATTCAATATCACAGTAATCCAAGCCTATGCCCCAACCAGTAATGCTGAAGAGGCTGAAGTCGAACGGTTTTATGAAGACCTACATGACCTTTTAGAACTAACACCCCCCCAAAATGTCCTTTTCATTATAGGGGACTGGAATGCAAAAGTAGGAAGTCAAGAGACACTTGGAGTAATGGGCAAATTTGGCCTTGGAACTCGGAATGAAGCAGGCCAAAGACTAATAGAGTTTTGCCAAGAGAATGCACTGGTCATAGCAAACATCCTCTTCCAACAACACAAGAGAAGACTCTACACATGGACATCACCAGATGGTCAACACTGAAATCAGGTTGATTATATTCTTTGCAGCCAAAGATGGAGAAGCTCTATACAATCAGCANGAGTGAACTCTGGGAGTTGGTGATGGACAGGGAGGCCTGGCGTACTGCGATTCATGGGGTCGCAAAGAGTCGGACACAACTGCGCGACTGAACTGAACTGAACCATTTCAGCAACTAGTTTATGTTCAGTGGTAGACCTTTATATCCCTTGTTAAAAGTTTTCTCATTCTTCCTCACTTATGGTATGCACTTTATAACAAGACTTCATTTAGGAATTTTACTTAGTGCTCATAAGGTACCAGACGCCATGCCAAGTTCAGAGATAACTGGTGGAAAAAAAAAAAAAAAACATTACACCCATCCTCCCCAGGAACCTCTCTGAAAATGGTATCGTTTCTTGAGGTGTAGAGACATGGAAATGTCATTTGTAATACAATATGATAAACCAAGTAACACTAAAGCAGGTGTTTCTGGTGTGTCTGCATAATTCCATACAGGGGGCCACGGGCTTGAGCATGGGTAGAAGCCAATGAAGAAGGTATGGCTAAGTGGGAAAACAGAAACCTGAAGGGAGCATTTTCTCATAGTCTGTCCTACCATCTTTAGCACTCATCCCAGTACAAGGGCAGAGAGTGCCAAACAGTCACAACAAAGCCAGTGTCTCTGGATCATTAATGTTCTAAATATGTCATCTTTCACTTCAATCTCAGTGTTGTTACAAAGGGGTTAAAGTTCTGTTCTTAAAGAGACAAAAAAAATCATGTATTTTTCATATACATTGTATTTTAATAATGCTATTTAAAATCAGCAACATCCATACGTTCTAACAGGTGTCCCTACTTTCTTTGATAGATGCTTCTTTGAAATACTGAAGTTTATGACGAGCCACGAGGGTTTAACAGGATGAATCTTCTCTTCTGGGTGGACAAGAACACTACATTAATTATACACATGCCAAGTAGTCACAGACTCCTCGTAAAATTTCTCAAAACCTTTCACATGGTAAGTCACAGAAAATATAACATTTTTGAGTCACAAAAGACATGATGCATCCCAAAATTCATATCTGAATCATAAAATGTGAATATGCCAAATGAAGCTGAAGCCAATATTTTTAACTGCATTCACTCAGTGCAGATGAACATTTACCATATTCCTAGTTCTAAGCAATGATTTTCATTCATTAAGCAGCAAAACCACTTCTTTCTGCAAGAAAGTATTGAGCCAGAAACAACAGAAATGTATATTTGTATTATTATGCATATAAACTTATTGGCTTTGAAAGAATTAACTTGTGGATCAATAAAGGAAAAATTCATTACACCAATCAACACCAAGTAACTAGAACTAAACAAGACACATCAGTCTAACTTGAAATGGAATTTACTCCAGTACTGCTACAGCCTAAAACAAATCATAAAATGAAATCAACACACTGTACAAGAAATTTTGCATAAACAATCTGATAGATTCTAACACATTAGGGCTGTATATATATTAGCTTTTCAGGCTGTATGAAGAATGTTGAGATCAATGGATGCTGATGAGCAATATTTAAATGAATTTCTAAATGACTATAATAAAAAATTTAGTTGACTCAACCCCTGCTATTCTGGGCTGTGAAGTTATGAGCTCTATTTACCTGAAAGCATGTATGCCTATTAGACTTGGCAGGAGTTTCTCAACCTTGCTATTAAGTAGAATATCTATTTAAAATGAACCAAGCATCAGGCTACACCAAGTCTGTTACTTCAGAGTGGGATAAATCAGTGTGCCCACCTCATGTAAATGATGCAAGAGCCAAAGAGAATAAATCTTCATGGCCCTCTTTGGAAGCAAAAATTCTTCATCAAATGTGGCCAGCATTGACTTTCACAGGTATTAACTATAAAGTGACTAAATAAGAAGTGACACAAGAAAAAACAAAATGAATTAGGATACATTTTAAAATGCATCTTTCAAAAAGCTTCCACACCTTCTGGGAGGCCAAGAAAAATCTGTGCAGCTAATTAAGAGGTTATTGGTTAAGTGGGGAAACTGAAAACAGAAGGGAACATTTTTCTCAGAATCTGTTAAAGAAGGAAAAACAATGGAAGGAGAACACTGGGGGCAGGCGGGGATTTAGCCCTAGTGCCACCAAGAATTAGAGGGAAACAACTTGATTAAAACTCAAAAAATGGGACCAAACCATGCAAATGAGCAAACACAGAGACAGGAAAGAAGCATGGTGAAATACGCAAGTCTGTAGATATAATGACAAGGATTAAATGATAGTAGAGAATGCACCAGAGTGGGTCTTCTATTAGCACCAGGGGATACTAAAAATACAAGTGTTTATCAGGTTACAATAAAGACAAGATCAACTCATAGTTGAAAATACAAAAAGGAGACAAATACTCTTGCAAAAGAAAAACTTACAGTTAGTAGAAAATGCTGTACTAAATTCAGTATAGCGAAGAATTTGCTTACAAACCAATTCACTTTTACAGCATTACAGAAATTCAATATTGCACTTACAGGGCAAATGTAAATGGATAGGAAATTCACGATTTCCAATGTATAAGAGTAGAAATCTGCATCTTTAAAAATGCATCTTTCAAAAAGCTTCCACACCTTTCTTGAGGCCAAGAAAAATCTGTGGAGCTAATGAAGAACGGAGTGAAATCTGTAAGACATTAGTCTAGAATTTATCATCAACAGAAATTAAATGAGGGCAGAAAAAAGAATTTTTAAAATGATATGAAATATGACAAAAGAGAGCTGTTTGTCGAGAACTCAAAGACAAGAGCTGAAGATGCAAATAGATGATATATATCAAAGTGATTTGTAAACTCTGTAGTGTATGCTAACACTGAGCTTTATTTTTTCAAATAGACCCATCAACAGGAAGAGGAAATAAGAAATAAATAACTCTAAAAGTGAATTTATTCTTTTACCTTTAGTAATAAAATATTAATTATGAGAACTGGGAAATTATGTAGGTTTTTTGGCAGAAAATGAGCAAAAGAAAAATACCAATTAACATTTAAGTCATTAAATTAAATGTCAAAAATTGATAACACATCAACAATCTGTCAACACTTATTTATGGGTTATCTGCTCTGAGTCCTATATTCTGCTTTGTGATGTGAAAAATAGTATAAATGGGAAAGACTGGCAGATGAAAAGATAAGGGGGACTGAGAACCATTCCTGATGCTTCATTTGAGGACTTTGGGGAGAGCAGTAACCTCACTGTAGTAACAAGACCACAGAATTGGCCAGTTCATCAATCTAGGTAGGAATATATAATTCCGTCAGTTCAATTCAGTCGCTCAGTCGTGTCTGACTCTTTGCAACCCTATGGACTGCAGCACGCCAGGCCTCTCTGTCCATTACCAACTTCCAGAGTTGGCTTAAACTCATGTGCTTTGAGTCAGTGATGCCATCCAACCATTTCATCCTCTGTTGTCCCCTTCTCCTCCTGCCTTCAATCCTTCCCAGCAAATACTTGAAGAAGTGAAGTGAACTGAAGTCACTCAGTCATGTCCGACTCTTTGTGCCCCTGTGGACTGAAGCCCACCAGGCTCCTCTGTCCATGGAATTCTCCAGGCAAGAGTACTGGAGTGAGTTGCCATTTCCTTCTCCAGGGGATCTTCCTGATCCAGGGATCGAACCGGGGTCTCCCGTATTCCAGGCAGACGCTTTAACCTCTGAGCCATCAGGGAAGCCCTGGTAGGGTTTTTGCCCAAGCAAATACTTGGGCACCCCCCAAAACAGCACCACAAACAGAGAAACAAATACTTGGGTCCCCCAAAAGATAGCACCACAGACATAGGAAGAAGAATAAGATATGACTATCACCAAGTGATTTGTTTGAACAGTATTACCATTTTCTCAAGAATTTCAGAGAGATAAACAGCCAGATGCACAACCACTGTATCTGCGTGGATCAAAGGTAGTTTCTTTTGCAATTATATCATGATTTTTAAGTTCACAATGAATTTGAATCAGTTTATTTGCAATGATTTAAAGGTACCACACCACATAGGGCTTCCCAGGTAACTCAGTGGTAAAGAATCCACCTACCAATGCAGCAGCTGTGGGTTCAATCACTGGGTCAGGAAGATTCCCTGGAAAAGGACACAGCAAACCACTACAGTGTTCTTGCCTGGGAAATCCCATAGACTGAGGATCTGGTCGACTATAGTCCATGAAGTCACCAAGAGTTGGACAGGACTGAGTAACTAAGCACGCACACGCGGACACACACACACACACACACACACTTCTTACTCTGGCCTCTCTCCACATGGGCTGTGTCCCTAAATAGCTGTGTCCCAGACAGCTACTGTCTGGTCTCTGGGAACACCTCCATCTGCCTGCTCCCTCAGGCAGATATGTGATATCTGCAGACTTGTGATATTTACATTCCCCTTTTGTTATTGCTCTAAGATGCTGGGCTATTCCTTGGCATTTGTGGCCCACACCTTTGCCAAGAGCCTTCTCATGACAATCTTACAATTTCCCAGCATGAATGGTTGACTATTTCTTCCTGGGGCCTTTACTAACACAAGATTTACTGTCAAGCTTGCTTGACAATATCTGTTGTCAAGGAGTTTACGATTCTGAGAAAGCAGGAATCGTCTCTGTAGAATAATGGGAAAGCATTAGAAGACCTCTTTAATGAAGAACTGTATGATGTAACAGAAACTATATTTTTAAGAAAGGAGGTATGAACCAAACAGGAAAGCATTGGGGAGGATTTCTTATTCTAGAAAATTAGGATGGATTTCAAGACCCAGAGAGGGAGGGAGAGAGATGAAAGGGATGAATTTCAAGCTAGGAGAAAAGTCACTGTTAAAGAAAATCGTGCAGATAAAATCACAGACTACAAGTGAGGGTGATCGTACATACCTCAGGTAGTCCAAGACATCCCCAGTTCATGCCTACAGTCTCAGCATCATTCACTAACAGTAAAAAATTATACAGCACTGCTTTCCTGAATGTGTTATATAGGACAAGTCACTGTGAATTCCTGAACAAGGAGTTACTCTAATAAAAGAGGTATTTTACTAAGATACACTTGGCAATGGTATGCAATATGAACTTCAGATAGAAAGGGAGTTTTAGAAAATAATAGAATTTAGAGAGCAGAAGAATAATTTGATGAAAAAATAATGATGATATGAATGAAAGGAGAAATGTTAGGAAAAAAAGCTGCTTTCATAACAAAATCTTATGTGTATTCAAAATACGAATATAACCAGTCATTCTTTGTAACCTCCACTCTACTGAATCTTGTTCAAATAAACAGTCTTAACAATCCAAAGAAATTAAAAGGAATTAAATCTTTTCTTCATGTATCTATTCATCAAGTTAGTGTATGACCTTATCTCACTAGCTGCCTCGTACCCTCTATTTTAGGGTTCTCACTCTCACTTACCTTGTTCCCTATGTCAGAGACAAAAAGAATCTTGTCCTTCTTTAAGTCTCCTCTTCACCCCAATTCCAGAATGCTTTTGATTCAAGCCTGATCTTAAAATGGAAAAGCTTTAGCTTGCTTTATTGAAGTTATCACATCAGAAAGCTGTGGTATCTTCAGGTGATATTTTTATAAACACTTTTAAATTGTTATTAAAGTGACATATGCACAAATTGATAAAATAATCGGAATTATATAGAGACCCAAATTTCTATCTTATTCCTTATTTACCTACTTTACCCTGCAGAGTAAACCTCTCTTAATTATTTTTGATTTGAATTCCTCACACAGCTACTGTGAGACTTTAAATAACATACTTATGCCATTTGTATTTCATTCATTTCATGTAATATCTAATGACCTGACATAAAACAGAAGAATCGAATACACTCACAATGTCTCCATTCCTCTTCTTGTCCTGCAATATTTGATAGAAAAATTGTTACTTTAAAATATTTTGTTAGTAACTAAGTAAATTTAAGAATGCTTTTAGACTTTTCTTAAATTCCAGTGTCAACTAACTCTTTTCTACATGAAATGATGATGTTACTACCTAAATCCTTTCTTCCCCACATTCCTTCTCTATTTTCCTCCCTCTGCAGTCACATTTTCACTTTTAACTTTTACACTATCCACATTATTTATATTTAAATGGAATTTTAAACAATGATGGGCTTTCCTCATGCTTTGGTTATAGGCTGATTATAAAACTCAAAACCAAAGAAATATATGTATGTAAGCCGAAGAATTGATGTTTTGAATTGTGGTGTTGGAGAAGAGTCTCGAAAGTCCCTTGGACTGAAAGGAGATCCAACCAGTCCATTCTGAAGGAGATCGGCCCTGGGATTTCTTTGGAAGGAATGATGCTAAAGCTGAAACTCCAGTACTTTGGCCACCTCATGTGAAGAGTTGACTCATTGGAAAAGACTCTGATGCTGGGAGGGATTGGGGGCAGGAGAAGAAGGGGATGACAGAGGATGAGATGGCTGGATGGCATCACGGACTCAATGGACATGAGTCTGAGTGAACTCTGGGAGTTGGTAATGGACAGGGAGGCCTGGCGTGCTGCGATTCATGGGGTTGCAGAGAGTCGGACACGACTGAGCGACTGAACTGAACTGAACATTAGCTTTCTTCACTATAAAACCACGTGGTATGCAAACATGGTATTTCTTCTCTATATGTGAAATATCAGGATTCTTCTTGATACCTTGAAGAATACTCTTAGCATCAAAGGCAAATAAATATCCTGTTCTTGCATTCCCCCAAGTTATTAAAATCAATCCATATTTTAGTTTATTTTTAACTATAACTTTATTTCAGAGGTAAAATATTTGATTGTAATATACTAATCTTCTTATACAAAAATGAATGTGTCTTTAGCACATCTTCAAGATTATTTAGATTCTCAATATATCATTTCTCACATGGGAATTCATACTTTCCTGAAGACTACTCTCCCCACATGTATATAGTTGCCAACAAAGTCTTGGGAAATTACAGCATGACTTGAAATCAGTCAGTTCGATCATGTAAAGTAGTGTAAAGCAGCTATACTACAATACAATAAATAGAAAACAAGCAAGCAAGTGAGCAAAGAAACACAAATTCATAGAATAAACTCACTGAGTTTTTTTTTTAATTTCATAAAGAATTTGAAAAGATACATGTGCCCCCAATGTACAAAGCAGCATTATTTATAATTGCCAAAATATGGACACAATCTAAGTATCCATCACTGATGGATGGATAAAGAAGATGTGGTATAGATGCATGAATAGAAGGCTGCTGCTGCTGCTAAGTCGCTTCAGTCGACCCCATAGATGGCAGCCCAGCAGGCTCCCCAATCCCTGGGATTCTCCAGGCAAGAACACTAGAGTGAGTTGCCATTTCCTTCTCCAATGCGTGAAAGTGAAGTCGCTCAGTCGTGTCCAACTCTTCGCAATCCCATGGACTGCAGCCTACCAAGCTCCTCCATCCATGGGATTTTCCAGGCAAGAGTACTGGAGTGGGGTGCCATTGCCTTCTCCGAATGGAATGCTACTCACCCATAAAAAGAATAAAATTTTGCCATTTGTAACAACACAAATGGGCTTGGAGACCACTATGCTAAGTAAAATAAGCCAGATAGAGACAAATACTCTATAATATCACTTATGTGTAGAATTCAAAAACTACAGCAAACTAGTGAATATGACAAAAAGGAAGCAGGCTCACAGATATATGAAACAAACTTGTGGTCATAGTGCAGGGAGGGGGCAACATAAGGGTGGAGGAGTGGAAATTGTTGGTTGTAAGGTAAGTTCAAGGATGAATTGCACCACATGGGGAACACTGCTGTTCTGTAATAATGGTAAATGGATAATAACCTTTAAAATTGCATAAAACTTTTAAAAAGTAAAGATAAAAACCAAGCAAATAACCAAATATTTAAAAATAAAGAAAATGCTTTTCTGAATCCTCTACTTCTGCCCACTGCTTAAATGTTGAAATTCCCCAAGTCTTTTACTCTCGATTCACTGCTCTTTAGTCCTTCAGAAGCTGTACCTGTCCGCAGTTTGAGCCAGATATTGATGACTTCCGCATCTGTATTTGTAGCCAGACTTCTATCCTGAGCTCTAAGCTACTTTTCAAAGAAACCACAATTCTTTCTTCTCAGACAAAACCCCAAAAGACTGACTAAAACACATCCCTACACACCCTTAGTAACCTTCAGCTCCGGTGAAACAGACTGATCTCAGTACTTGAAACAGAAACGTTAAGTTCCGGTAGTCACTGATCATTACAACTTTGGCATGTTAAGATGTGAAATAGTTTAAAGGAAATTGTGCTGGACTATATTTTCCATTCAACTGGGGGATAGTATCCCAAGGGAATTTGTGAATAGTTTAGGACCAGGAAGCTGGAGTGTGGGAAAAATAGGATGGAGGGAAAGTGTATTTCATACATCAGCAAAAAGTTCTCTGCTGCTGCTGCTGCTGCTGCTAAGTCGCTTCAGTCGTGTCCGACTCTGTGCGACCCCATAGGCAGCAGCCCACCAGGCTCCCCGGTCCCTGGGATTCTCTAGTGGGTACAAATTGCTAGTCTGAATACCAATGCTAGCTCAGCTGGTTAACCTAAAATGGTTAATATACACATATTAGGGCTCCATAAGCAGAGACTATAGTTTCATTGTGTCTACAGTGGGGGAAAAAAAAAAAAACAAACTATACTTTTTAAAATCTCCCAAGCAATTCTGATATGCTGTATATTTTAAATTAGGGTCGTGCTGCCCATTCTGTGGGCAATAGATCACTGAAAGTTATTGCCAAAGTACAATTTTTTAAAATTATTCTCTAGGGGCTAAAATAATGAATGTATTACAAAATATTTTAACATTTTTAAATGAGTTACTAAATTCATAGTAGACTTTACTACTTGCCCTACCAATCTAAAACTAAAACTGTCCTTTTCTTTTAAATTGGAAGGATCCCTTGAACCTGAAAATTTTAGAAATTACTATCTGTAACACTTGACTTCAAATATTTTGGATATTTGTTTCCTTTTATTAGAATTTTCAATTTGCCCATGTCACAAATAACACTTTGATCTCATTATTGCAAAACAGTTGTAATTTAAAGGAGAAACAGGCCTTCACCGATGATCCAGTGGTTAAGAATCCATTTTGCAATGCAGAGGATCCTTGGTCCCAAAAGATCCCACATGCCACAAAGCAGCTAAGCCTGTGCATCACAACCGCTGAGGCCCACGCACCCCGGAACCTGCACGTGGCCACGAAGAGGAGCCCCTGTTCGCTGCAACTGGGGAAAGCCCATGGGCACAACAAAGATCCACCACAGCCAAGAAGTAAACAAACAAATAAATCTTAAAAAGCAATACAAAGAAACAAAGTAGGCAATTTATGTATTATCCTTTTGAGAGAAAAATCACAGAAAACACACTGAAAAATGAAAATCCGTTAGTTGTGTTTAGAAAAAATTTTTTTAATGTGTTTAAACCTACCTCATCTAGCTTCATAATCTAATTAAGTGAGTGTTTGTTTCAGAACCAATTTGTAAAGGAAAAGCACACAAAGGTTAAAATTTGTGTAGTTACAAATTATTAGTATTTATAATTAAATCAAAGCTGCATAAAATCTAAGCAAATGGCAGTCTCTTACAAGCAACTTATTATCTAGAAATATATAAAAAGATTGATTAAATTCTGCATGCCTAAATCTCATCTAATTTAAATCACAAAGCACATTAGCACATTCAACAGTATTCCTTAATACTGAACAGTTTAATTCAACCCTTAAATCTTGATAGATTGATAAACCTTCAGTGATCATACCCATGATAATGGATAATCTCTTCTGCATAGCATCAACATTTGGAAGGACAGTCAGATATACTTCATAATAAAAAAAAAAGAAGAAGCCTGGGTTATTAGAAGATTGTGAATCTGCTGGTGTCTAGAAGACTGTTCAACATAGTTTTGATTTTCCCATTAAGTGGTCACTATTTAGCTTTAGCTCCCCTGAGTGGCTTAGCTGGTAAAGAATCCACCTGCAATGTGGGAGACTGGGGTTTGATCCCTGGGTTGGGAAGATCCCCTGGAGAAGGGAACAGCTACCCATTCTAGTATTCTGGCCTGGAGAATGAGTCAGACACGACAGAGCGACTTTCACAGGCAGACTTCAGAATGAGGGTTGGGAAGCAAGTGGTTTATTTGGCATATAATCTCAGGAAGCAGAGTTAGAGAGTGAGACAGAGAAGAGAAGAGGCCAATATAGAATGTGTTGCTAAATACTTAGCATGGGACACTGGGGCTCAATCCTGCAGAGTACTATCAGAGAAAATGGCCACAAAAGCCCGTGAAGTATTTGTCCACCAACTCCTATTCTTCATTCTTAACTCTCTAGCACTTCCCTCCTGCCCAATACCCAGGCTGATCATGCTCCTTAGCTGAGAAAATGCCTTGAGGTAGAAAGAGTCCAGAAACCTTAAGGAGATTGAGAAACTGTCTGCAGGTGACTTCTTGGGTAGACAGGAGATGTGAGCAGGAAACCACGAGTGCCAGCCTCAGTCACCAGTCTCTGGATGCTATATACACATCAGCTGGGCAACCAGTCAATTTCTCTTCTCTGTGATCTCCACTTCCCTCATGCTGTAATTCATCTTCCCTATCTCTCCTCTCCCATGAACCAATGGGATAAGAAAACTACTTAGGCTTTCTAACATGCATCTGTTTTGACCTGAGATTCTTTTGTTAATTCCAAGTATTTTATGCTCATATTTAACAAGTATTCCCTCTAAGGAAATAGAGCATATAAGAAAACATAACTGGCATTATTATTAGTGTATGAAAGTTAGGAAACAATTCAGCATATTTTTAACCTAATCTGTCCCAGCCAATCCTTGGTCATCTTTACATAAACACAGTTACTACTAAACTCCAACTTCAAAAATAACTTGTATCTGCTCTTCAGATCCCTTGTTTCATCTAGACATCTGCCAACTTAAATACCCATGACCTCAGCATATATCAGATGTAAGGGATCTCCCTAAGACAGATGATATTTTATTAGAGTTAAGTTCATATTACTGTTCTCTAGTTGCTGGTTCCTAGATGAGACTTCTCCATTTCTTGGAACTCAAACATTTACTGCCCTAACCTCAACTGTCAGTTTATCTTTTACCCCTGGATTTTTGCTGTCTTGATTCTCTCTGACCTGGGTAATTAAATAACCCTCAACTTTCTTTTGCTGGTCTAAGGTCTGGTCTCTGAAAAGTCTTCCAGTATACTGGCTAGTTCTGGCTTCCAAGTCAGGATGACTGCCTCACTGGCATTCATATAGCTATTATCTAAAATTTGAAAGCCCAATAATTCAAAAGTCCAATTAAAACATTTATTGAGTAACTACTATGTGCCATATATTGTTGTGGGGATGAAACACAGCAATGAGTAACAGGTCAACTTATCAGTCAGTTCAGTCGCGCAGTCGTGTCCAACTGTTTGCGACCCGATGAATCGCAGCACACCAGGCCTCCCTGTCCATCACCAACTCCCAGAGTTCACTCAGACTCACGTCCATTGAGTCCATGATGCCATCCAGCCATCTCATCCTCAGTCGTCCCTTTCTCCTCCTGCCCCCAATCCCTCCCAGCATCAGGGTCTTTTCCAATGAGCTTCAGTTTTAGCATCATTCCTTCCAAAGAAATCCCAGGGTTGATCTCCTTCAGAATGGACTGGTTGGATCTCCTTGCAGTCCAAGGGACTCTCAACAGTCTTCTCCAACACCACAGTTCAAAAGCATCAATTCTTCGGTGCTCAGCCTTCTTCACAGTCCAATTCTCACATCCATACATGACCACAGGAAAAACCATAGCCTTGACTAGACGGACCTTAGTCGGCAAAGTAATGTCTCTGCTTTTGAATATACTATCTAGGTTGGTCATAACTTTTCTTCCAAGGAGTAAGCGCCTTTTAATTTCATGGCTGCAGTCACCATCTGCAGTGATTTTGGAGCCCAAAAAAACAAAGTCTGACACTGTTTCTACTGTTTCCCCATCTATTTCCCATGAAGTGATGGGGCCAGATGCCATGATCTTCGTTTTCTGAATGTTGAGCTTTAAGCCAACTTTTCCACTCTCCTCT
>SJXQ01009011.1:116828-237003 GCA_006408695.1 Aepyceros melampus
TGGACTGTGAAGAAGGCTGAGCGCAGAAGAATTGATGCTTTTGAACTGTGGTGTTGGAGAAGACTCTTGAGAGTCCCTTGGACTGCAAGGAGATCCAGCCAGTCCATTCTGAGGGAGATCAACCCTGGGATTTCTTTGGAAGGAATGATGCTAAAACTGAAGCTCCAGTACTTTGGCCACCTTATGCGAAGAGTTGACTCATTGGAAAAGACCCTGATGCTGGGAGGGATTGGGGGCAGGAGGAGAAGGGGACGACCGAGGATGAGATGGCTGGATGGCATCATGGACTCAATGGACGTGAGTCTGAGTGAACTCCGGGAGTTGGTGATGGACAGGGAGGCCTGGCGTACTGCGATTCATGGGGTCGCAAAGAGTCGGACACGACTGCGCGACTGAACTGAAGACCTCATGTTAAGTCACAGCCTGCATAATGTGCACATGTGAACTGGACCCCTGGAGTTGGTACAATTGACAGTCTGCATGGCTGGATGTTACAGCTGCATGCACCAATGCAAAGTATTCTTTTTGAAGGAAAAAAAAAGAGGCAAAAGTCATTGCCGATGGAATTGTTAATGCAACAAATGACAGGTAGCACTGTCTCTAAAAACACAGATATTCAATTAATACCAAAAATATTATACTATGGGGGAAAAAAAATCAGTATTTTTCCAAGCACCAAAACTGCTTTTCAAATAATCACACAGGAAAAACTTTCAAGGTTAAACAGTTAAGTGCATACATTGGAGGAACACCCCTGAGAGATACTATCTTCCACTCAAGTTTCTTTGGTTTTAGACAAAAACCATATAGCCTCTTTTTGGTTTAATGAAGCATACTGGCCAAATGGGTTCTGTTCCTGACCTCATGAAACAGAACTTCCTAGTGAAATCTGCACTGTCTGGTTGGCACATTAGTAGAGCCTCAAACATGGCTTTATTTTAACTAAGCATTATAAAAATGTACAGATGTATAAATTTCCCTAGTATTTCATGGGGCTGCTGCTCTGCCTTCAATAATTAGATTGCACTTGTAGCTGTAAGACCACATTTGTGGCAGTGTGTGTGTGTCATTAACAATTTTTCATCAAGTGCAAACAATCCACTATAAACTGATAACAAAACAAAGTCTCCTTTGCATGGAGTCATATTGATATTCAACATAAGATAGCAGTCATTAAGTCAGTCATTCACACTATAGTTGGAAAAACTTTCTAAATACTAAAGGCTTAAGAGCAAGGAATCTAACAGTGGTGCAAGCCTATATGTTCACTGTCCTCAAAACAGAAAAGGACCCACCCTTCTCATGAATTTGAAAAGACACTGGAATGTTTTTATGGGAAAGCATGTTCAGGATAAGAAGGTACTGATATAGTCACAGTGAATATCCATATCTCCTACTTCAACCCTTTCCCACCAGAATGTGAAAAGTGAATAAAGACAGCAACATTTTTCAAAAAGTTAACTTATATTAAAATATTTTATAAACAATTTTAATACTACAAAGTAGTATTGCCATACAAAGCAGTTCAAATATTAACTGTTCTTTAAACTGTTAAACTTTATTATAAATTAAAATTTCTTTACAAAAAAATTGCACATAATATTTGACCACTCTTAGGTTCTGATGCACTGGCATTTGCAATAGTTTCTTTAATCTTCAAGTTAAACAGTCTCGGCAAGGAGTCCAGAACGTAGAAAGGGCAATAAACAACCCTGTTAGAGCATTCAAGTGCAACTAGCAGACTTGTGGCCATGGCAGTTACACTTTCCTTAAGATGGACTGCTTAAGTTTTAAATCCTGAAATGAAGAATCTCAAAAGGTTTAAAGAGGAAAAACTGAAAGGGACTGCCGGCTTTTTACTGTAAACACAGCCCTGGAAATTAAATCCCAAACAAGAATCTTTCAGGCATCAGAGAGTGTCAAGTGAATCAGGAATAGCACAACATAAAGGAAGGGGGGAAAGTAAAAAATAAAAACAAAAACAAAGCAAAATGAAAATAAATGTCAGTCACTTTGAGGAACTATACTTACGTACATGATGTTATGAGAATCTGGCAGGGCCCAGAAGCAGGCCAAACAGGAAGTTCATTTATCCAACCGAAGAGGGTCATGTTCATTGCTTCCGGTTTTGAGGACAGGATATTGTAGGGGACTTGATATGATCAGTAATGCTTGTCTGCCTTACACAGACCTTAGCCAGGGATCAGCCTAATCTTGAAGGATCATTCAAATAATTTTGGCAATTATTAAAAGGACTTAGAACTGACTGCACCCAGTGTTCAGTGATTCTTGCTTTCTGTTTTGTAACTGTTTAAATTTAAGAGCTCATTTAGGCTGACTCCAATCTCTTGGCACTTGGAAACTAGTTTTCTCAGGTTATCAGTTTTACCTCCTTCTGATGCTTCAAACAAGAGTTGCTGTAAAAGACAGGGAAGCATAGAAGTAAGACTTAGCTAGATTTGAAGCATTACCACATCAATGGATATGGCACTGCAGAAAATTTATAGGAAAACTTCAAGATGAAATAAAAGATAAAAAGCATTACATCTTTCCACAGTGATGCACAAAGAGGTAACTTCTGTAAGGCTCTCTGATATAAACGGTGGACCTATAAGATAGATATATATACAATTGCATCAGGAAATGTGGTGAAAAGCCCCTTCATAATCCTAACCATCTGAATGGTACTTCGTAATATAACAACATTCAAGACAAAATGGTTATATTGGGTTTTGGAGTTTCCAAACATGTAGAGTTCTTAGGATAAGAACTATAATTTAATCCTTTTAAATTGAAAAGTCAACAAAAAGGGCAGAATAACTACTTGAAAAAAAAAAAAAAGCAACCCATCTGACAATCATGGCTTACCTCTCTTTGTCCCTTTAGAACAATCTCAGCAGCAATGGCTCTAAGAAAAAAAAAAAAGGAATATAGAAAAGGAAAAAAAAATTTATATATCTTTGAACAAAATGAAATACTACCACTCGCAGAATACTGACTGTGGGAATCTGAGAACAAAACTTCCTGAAAGTAACAGGCTAAACTTCCAAGGAGGGTAACCTATAGTGAAAAGAAAAATTCAACAATTTTTATCAACTTTACAATAATAAAGCAGACCAGTGTTCTGAGCATAAATTAAGGTTCATGAAAAATACTCATAATTGCTAGTTAAAAAAAATAATAATTAGCACTAACACCTACAAAAGAAAGACGACATCCAATTGTAACAGGGGGAAAACCCTGCATTTCAAAAGAGACACTCTTAAAATGTGTATAACAGATCTGTTTGGTAACAGTATTGTTATCCACATGTTCTCCTTCAAGGAAAATTAATCCAAATTAGAGATCTCTCCACGTGGAGAAATAGATGTCATTTCAGATTTACCTGTCTGGAGCAAACCTTATAAATAAAAGCAATTGCTATAAGAACATGTACAAGATTGTTGCATTACATTTTCCAGGTGGCCAGGCATGTTGGGATATTATATGTAAACATCTTGGCTTGAAGTTTCAAATCTGAACATTGCTTTCTTCCCATTCGTGTTGAAGTAGCCTGTAAAGTACATTCAGGGAAATGAACAAAAGCATTGAAAGTAAGAGGAACTCAAATGTGCTCTATGAGCAGAATGTTTGATTAGTTATAATTTTTGATCCATTAAATTCTATCAAGGCTATCCAGCAAGTATTTGTAGAAAGCCTCTTATTAAAATTACCCTGGGAAAGAAACATGCAAACTAGCAAAAGGTCCATACCATCTTCAACAAACTAATATGTATTCCTACAGGATACCAAAGCACCTCTCCAAATTAACACTCTACATGCCCCTCCTTTAAGCCCCAAGTCTTCTAAAATAATGAACTGATATATTGATATGATTTCTTAGTATTTTTCTTTCTTTACTAGAGTATACTTAATTTCCTTGACCTAAAATGTAGTAAGTACATTGACTAATTATTAAGTTCTCTATTCTGAAAAAAAATAGGAAAGGAATGACTATAAGGAAATAAGAATGATCAAAAGTGGAGCTTTACCAACAATTAAACTACCTATATTCCAAAATACCCACCATTACAGAAACTAGTCAAATACCACTACATTTTCTATTTCATATGTTTTACCAAAAGTGATGATTTATAATACAAATTTCTGTAATTAACTTTGGTAGATTAGCATGCTTACTGAGAATTTTTATTATAAAACACTATAGTGTTATTTTGTTATTTTTGTCATAGTCTTAAGCTTTTGGATTTTTTTCAATCTCTTACACCATTTTTCCACATACATGCTAAGTGGAATGTAAACATAAAGGAATATTTGATAACTACTTTAGGCACCTTGTGTGAGTGCGTGTTCAGTCGCTAAGTCATGCCCGACTCTTTGTGATCCCATGGAATGCAGCCTGCCAGGCTCCTCTGTCCATGGGATTTTCCAGGCAAGAATACTGGAGTGAGTTGCCATTTCCTCCTCCAGAGGAACTTCCCAACCCAGGGACAGAACCCACTTCTGTGTCTCCTGCATCGGCAGACGGATTCTTTTCACTGAGCCACCTGAAAAGTCCTTAGGCACCTTATAATCCGTAAAACAAGCTTAGAAGCATAAGACACAACTGATGCAATGGAAATGATGGCACAAGTAGAAGCCAGAGCAATAGTACGCAGGGTACCTTTTTGAATCAAAAAGCACAATTCTTCACAGTTAAAATGGATTTTATTCTATCAGAGCAGAAAAACTACAAACAAATGCTCTAAAAAAAAATCTAACTGAATGTATGAAATCCCTGGATGAGTGTTTCTCCAACGTCATTAGAGAGCTCTAACTCAGGAAACTGCATTTTAAATGAGTATCCCAGGAGATTCTGATGCATGCTAATATTTGAGAATGACTGACCTAAATGAAGTCATAGTAACTAAAATATATATGGATGGCTGCTTTTCTCTTTCACTCTTGTCCCCTTATAATCTGCAGTTTTCTGAAGTGACTAGATTTTTACAATCACTTTTACGTGAATAACTACGTATTGCTTAACAGCTCTGAAATTAAAGTGGAATGAGGAAATAGTGAAAGAACAGACTATCCATAGTAAGTTTTCAAGAATCATTTTATATGAAGAGCCGATACAATTGAACTGAGAATTTTAAACTGAGAATTTAATTTAACTGAGAATTTTTCCTTACCTCAGTGCAAGTCCAGAATTAGTTGGCATAATTGAGCAAAACCGTTCCAAGGTTTTGGAATGCTGGGTCTTTGGAACACAGCTCAAATAAAAGAAAATAACCTGTAAAGGTTGAGGGGGGAAAGGAACGCAACAAAATGTGAAATCCAATTACCTATGTGCTTTAATGAGAAAACTAAAATGGTCTTTAAGACATGAATGTATAAATTATAATAATGTATTATGCTGTGAGTTACGGTTCCTATCATTAACTATATTAGTGACTTTCCAAGTATGAATTAGGAAATATGATCCAGTGATGACAGCCATGGACTGAAAACACTGACAAGAAGCCAGGAGTCTGGGTTTTTATTCCTGAGTCTACCTTTACTTGCTGTATAGCTGGCAAGTCATAGGGCTAATAATACCTGCCACATCTTGTTCATGGAATGCCCGTGTATAAATGACTTAATGTCCATAAAGTGGTTTGAGATCCTGGGATAAAGAATGGCATAGAAGTACAAAGCATAGTAATTGGTTATCCTGATTAGCAACAAAACCAACCCACCAAAAAAATAAATAAAACACAGAGATGTTTTAGTCTACACTGAGCTTTAAGGCAGGAGCTTTTAGCTTACACTGCACTGAATGATAGGGGTCTCTGAAAATAAAACAATTTTAAAAGAACACTTTGCTTCATATGCCTGTAAGATGATGACTTTATAAATATATCAATATTCAGATTCTACTTTAAAAATTCCAAACGTCATCTGATTTCAGCTTTTTTATGTCCCATGTATGCCTATATTTGCTTGACAAAATATTGATACAAAGGGCAGCTGCAACACGTAAGGACATTATTATTCATTTTAAAGTTACAGAATTTTTCATTCAGTAAAATTTCCAGTTACTCAAGAAAAATATTACTGATATTATTACAGTTACTTCTTTTGATCTGTCTTTTTTAATATGTATTAAACCTTAATATTGCTTCACTTGTGCTTCAATGTTAAATTTGCTTAAGTAGAACATAATTAATATGCACATTTATCTTAACTAAACTTTAAAGGGCTGTTTTGAGACTTTGAAGAGATAAACAGAAAACAAGGTCAAGAATAATAGTAAATGCTAGCAAAGTGGTCCTAAAAAAAGCTCTCCTGATATTAAACAGGAGTTTTGCTATCATTTAACTTCCCTTCTTTTGTACATATATCTAAAGAAAAAAAGTTTTAAGCTCTTACCCTATTATGAAATTCATAGTTGGACCAGTAATCAGCACTGCTAAAAGGAATGGGGTATCGGGCAGGGACTGTAACCAAACATCTATTCACTAAATCAGTAAAAAATTTGAATTCTTGGACTTTGTTTCTGGATCCAGCAGCTCTATTATTGGCAAAGACAAGATAACTGCCAAAAGAAAAATATTAAATTTAGAATAATTAAGCCAGCAATTCTCTAAGAAGAAACCCAACCAATTTCCCTTATTTCAAATCCCATTCTTATTAAGAGGAACTAAACTTACTCCATCCAAATCTTCTGCACTATATCAGATCTCATGGCCACCCCTAATGCTGCCTCATATGCCTCCACTGTCTCTTTAATACTTGATTGAAGAGGATGACAAAGGCTGTTTAAAAAATGAAGGAAAACATTGTATGTCTACAGCTCAATTCAATTATATAAAGGAATGACAAAGTATAAACACTACAGATATTATTACAATGGAATCCTTCTTTTGATCTTCTTGAATAATGAATAAACCTTAGCATCCCTTCAATTCTGCTTCAGTGATTTTAACAACAGGTTAATTTTAATATAGTGTAATTCAGTAGTAAATAACAAGTGCAAGCCTCATATGCAACATTTCTCTCCACAGTAGAAGTCTCACCAGTATATCAGCCACAAATAAGGAACTTGGTGGTTAAACATTTCATCGTCAAAATTCCCTTTACATAAACAGGCTGGAATGTCAAGTGGTCCTGGGATATTCAGGAGATACCTGAGGGGAAAAAATCATACTCTTTAAAATTATGCCTATGTATATATGGATTACTGATACTTTTTAAAAAGTCCTCAGTTTCAAATAAAATTTCCTTGAAATATTTTTATAAGATAATGAGACTTTATTTTGGGGTATATACCGTATCATTTTGGTCACATCTCTAGCATCATATATTTACTATCTTCTACCAACTTAAATGGGATTCCCTTGTAGCTCAGTCGGTGAAGAATCTCCCTGCAACGCAGGAGACCCAAGTTCAATTCCTAGGTCGGGAAGAACCTCTCTGGAGAAGGAAATGGCAACCTGGTCCAGTATTCTTGCCTGGGAAATCCCATGGACAGAGGAGTCTGGTGGGCTGCAGTTCATGGCATCATAAGAGCTGAACACGACTCAGTGACTAAACCACCACCACCTACTTAAATAACTCTTCTAAAACAAATTTTTAAAATCTTTAGCTCAAATTAAACAAACCATCATAATTATCTAATGAAATCTAATTAAAAACAGAGAATAAATGAGACTACCCACAAAATCTGTACATTCTTATAAAGAAAAAATTCGAGTTACAAAACTTGCTATCTGAAAACTGTTTCTCCCTCAAATAACATACATACAGACAAATACCACTATACTTAATTTTAGACATATCAAAGACATAACATATTGGCCCATAAGACACTTGTCAAAAAGAGGTCTATGATCAAATAAGACTGAGAAATACTGAAAAAATAAAGTCTGCTCTTAAAAAGCCACTATTCTAAAGGACACTAAAAACTATCTTTTTGACTTTGCTAATTCAGATTTCCCCCAATATATTTGAATCTGTGTGTGTATCACTACCAGTATCTTCAGGAACAATTGTTTTTAAAGGAAATACACTGATTTCAACAAGGATTTCAACAAGGACAACCAACTGGATTTAAAAATTTATTTCAAGGGACTATGTTTTAATGTATTAGAGAGGCTGTATGGGGTCTGGGGTGGGGAAGATTGAGTGGGGAGACATAAGACAGGGAAGAAATGGTAAATCTAGAAGTTATCCTCCCAGCTTGGCCATAACTAGCTGTATCACCATGAGCTAATCCCTTAACTTCTAAGAGTATCAGCTTTCTTCAAAACTGAGGTAAGTTAAGAGAAGATAACTTCAACTCTCATCTATGTAAGATTATCCCTACTAACTTCAGTATGATGAATGAAACCCCCAAGTTAATTTTTATGGTTATCTACTTATCTTCAAATTGATTTGAAACACATGAAAATTACTGCTTCTAGCTGTTTCTATACTAAATTTGACACGCAAAATTTTACAGCATGTAATTTATACTAAATGTTACACAGAAAGAGAAATGAGACTCCAATTCTAATATTACAGTTCTAAGTACTTTACAATTTCTACTCATGAAATAAAAATATTTTGAACCTATTAAGAGCACTGACAACTATTAATAAGCTTTGGCTCTTTTATAATATTAAAAATATCTGTATCAGGGACTACCCTGGTGGTTCAGTGGTTAAGACTCTGAGCTTCCCATGGAGAGGGCATGGGTTCAATCCCTGGTCTGGGGCTAAGTTCCCACATACCGAGTGGTGTGGCCAAAAAAATTTGTTTTATCAATACTAGTAAGTATGGCTGGAGAAGGCAATGGCACCCCACTCCAGTACTCTTGCCTGGAAAATCCCATGGACAGAGGAGCCTGGCAGGCTGTAGTCCATGGGGTCGCTAAAAGTCGGACATGACTGAGCAACTTCACTTTCACTTTTCAATTTCATGCATTGGAGAAGGAGATGGCAACCCACTCTAGTGTTCTTGCCTGGAGAATCCCAGGGACAGGGGAGCCTGGTGGGCTGCCGTCTATGGGGTCGCACAGAGTCGGACACGAATGACGCAACTTAGCAGCAGCAGTAAGTATGGCAATGCTGAACACTCTCTAACCTACTGCCATTCTCTTAATATTTGATTCAAAAATGATTTCCTCAGCGAACGGAAATGTACTCTGTAAAGAAGGACTTCAAATTGTCTACATAAACTAAGCACAGGATATTTTTTCCTCATAATTCTTGGTGAGTTGTGAATTATGCATTTACAGTAACAAATTAATTAAGCAAAATGACTTAGTAAACAATGAGAAGATTATCTGGAGGTAGCTCACTTTCAAATTCTTATTGACCCAGAATAAATCTCTGCTTTATTAGGCTGACATCAAGAAGATCTCAACATTTTTGACCATGGCACAAAATGGCAGCATTTTCTTCAAAGCTAAAATTACCTTCATGCCAAAAGGAAAATCAGAATTGTCAAGTTTTAAAAAGTCTTGTTCAGCCTCAATTTAACCTGTGCTCTAAGATGTTAAAGCAATCTAACTCCAATAGGGAGAAAGTCAGCATGGGGAAGCCGAACAACCTCTAAATTTCTCATCTTTAATTTGCCTTTCACATTATTCTTTTGTAATTAACTGTAAGATGTTAATCTAGGTACAGCAAAGCAGAAAGACTTTAGGAAGAGCACTAAAATCACAATGTCAATAAACTGGCAACCATCAGAGGACAGAAGAAAAGACTCAAGTCTGGTAAAGAATAGTGACCCCAAACTTTTTTTTGTCAAATTTCAAAATCCACGGAGATAAACCACTGACTTAACAAAATGTGGGTTATTTTTAAAAATATGTTTTTATATAACATTATGATACTGAGGGGTAGGATGCAGGGAGGGGTGCCTAAGAAAAGAAAACTGCATGCAGGCATCAGACTTGCACATATAAATCCAAGACTTTGCTTCTGCTCAGTAGTTTCTATAAGAATCCTTTCTAGGAGACATTCAGCTTAGACCTTCCTTCCCAGCTCTTCCTAACATAAAATAATAAAGCTGTATCATGATATTTCCTTTCAATGCTATTTCACTTACGCTCAGCAAACGAATCCATTGTCATAAATAAACTTTGACTGGAACACAGTGATGCCCATTCATTTATATACTGTCTACGGCTGTTTTCCTGTTATGAAAGCAAGGCTGACTAGTAGTGACAGGCCATATGGCTTGCAAATCTAAAATATTTAGTATCTGGCCCTTAAGAAGAAAAGTCTGCTGATCCCTACTGAGAGATAAGGAGGAAGAATAAAAGAGAACTTTTAAAAAGCCTCCAAAAAACCCACTCCTTATGACGTGCTGTGGCCTCTTACTGTTGTTAGAACAAGAACTCAAAGGGGAGCAAATAAAGGCAGTAAATACAGAATTCTCAATAAGCTACTAAGAGAGTGATGGTTGAAAAGAAAATTTGCTAAAGGTTCTAACTCAACCTTTCAGAAGCTGAAGCAGTTGAAGCAGTCCTCTTCAGAATTTTTTTTTTCAAAAAGGCATATTATTTAGATTCACTTTAAGTCACCAATCCAATAATTTGATATTTATTTTCCCATAAATCACTGAGATTATCTAGGATAGTTTGTTGATATAGTATTAAGTGCTAAAGTTAACAATGACAATAATTAAAAGCAGAATGGATTACCATAGTGTTAATAAAAACTTCCTTTATAAGTGTTCTTAATACAAAGTATAAAGCATTTTACATTTTGTGTCCATTTTTACTAAATTTTATTGCTCTTATAACAGATCTATAAAAGGGTATTCAGGTATCTTAAAGAAAAAAATCTAATCTAAAATATAATCAATCCACCAAAAACTGGTAGTCTTTCCACTAAACTACACCATTTCTCAGTCTTCTACAAACTTACCGAAACAGATCCAAGTTACTATACTTCTCAAACCCAGGTTTAAAGAAGGATGCAATAAACTTCCGCAAAAATGGAAGAAGATTATCTCCTCGATTCTATTTTTAAAAGAGGGAGGAGAGACATACATTAGGCTTACAATGTCTAATTAAAATCCTTCAAGGGAGGAAAAGCCCCACCATCAACATCACCCCCAAAATAATGAGGTAGATTAGGTTTTCTGAGTAGGTGGAGGTAGAGATGACTTTTGTATTTTGATCTCCAAACTGAACTAACCAATAAACAGCTTAACATCTAATATACCACAAGCAAATTTCATTCACCAATTTCACCAATTAGCCACTAAGCTCTATTATATGTTTGGCTCTGTGCTAGGTGAGGAGTAGGGTAGCTCTTTTCCCTCTAGTTCTTAGTATAGTATATAAAGTAGCCATAAGCAAATTCACAATGTGATACAATGGCTGAACTATGGATGGAGTATTCTGGAAGAAAGAGAAGGAATACCTAACACAGTTTGCAAAGGGCAGACAATCAGTAAAACATCTCAAAGACCCTGATGCCTGAAACATCTTAAAGGACAAATGAATGTGAAACAAAATCCTATTTAAGAATTATGAAAAACAAAGAATTTTTTTCTTTTCTTTTTTTTTTACCTGTAAGATGAAGAATTTGCATGTATGATAAAAAACCTCTGCATTCTGAGGATTTTTTTCAAATGCAGTAAGCCACACTGCTCTGGCTTTGTCATGCTGATTCATTTTCAAATATAAAGCAGCAAGGGAGTCTAACAACTGGCAGTTCATGGGACATGATCCAATAAACATTTACAAAGGTCCACTGCAGCCTCATACCTTCACAAGAAAAACACACATCTTAACACATGAAAAATTGATTTTTAATATGAGGTTAACTGCTTGTCAATTAAGTTTTACCTCTCAAGAAGCTGGTGCAGAACAATCATGTTTGTGTAAAGTGGGACACAGGTCTCTACTCTTTCCTCAACAGTAAGGCTCTCATCTGTGCAAGCTTTCACCGCATCTACCCAAAAACATGAATCAAATACAAAATGAATTTTTCTTCTTTTGTTTGACCATATCTTATTCACCTTTATTAAGCTCAAGGCTTTCACCTAAAGGAGATCTTTCAGATTATCTCCAAACTCCTAAAACTGATCTCTTATCCTCACTTTCCTGTTAAGAATAAAACATCCATTATTAGCTCTTGCATCTAAATATATATTTTTGCATTTATACTAGATTCCCAAAAAATTATATCAAGAAAACTAAAGAATCAATTATCTTTTCATCTTTCTCTCACCTGCTTCAAGAGGCCTTGCTCTGCTAATCTACAGTCATTTAAATATATCCTCCTAAACTTGATTTTTTTTTCCCGTTTTCTGTCATGGTTAACACTTTCCCCATCTTTTTTTGAAACTTTTTGTAAATTATGAAAGTATGGTAACACATTTACAGGACAACTGGAAAATACAGAACAGAGTTACATACAGTTCTATATACTATAATTTTTTAAGTTAGTAAGATTTTTAGTAGGAGCTTCAATATCAAACTCCCAAAAATTAATAGAATGAATATAAAGGCAAATAGAAGGATACAGTAGACCTGAAAAGCACTATGAACCAATTTAGCATAATTAAGATTTACACAATTCTTCTTTACTCTTTCAGAACACTTCTCCCTTTATGAAGAGTCCTTTACTTGATCTGCTTCTTAGAGAATAGTCCTCCATTGTTTCCCTCTGCGCCACTGTCACCATTTCCTTCCTGCCCAATAGTGACATGACTTCTCAGATTTGCTAGGTTAAACTTAGCAGATTTCTGAACTACTCAGATTTGCTAAGGGAAAGCCACTCTGAAATAGCACTTGTGAAGTTAGCTTGTAAGTATCCTATCTAAACAAATCTATCTTTACATTAGCATATGATAATCTTCTTCTTCTTCTTCTTCTTAATTTCTGCTTGCTTGCTCCTAAGAGATTGTATTTTTTCTTGGTCTCATTCAACTACTGAATAACTTACTGTGGGAGTACACTAAAAATTGCAAAATACTACATAATACAATAATTTCTATGTTGATAACTTTCAAATTCATTTCTCTCCATTAACTGTCCATTTAAGGTATACTTCCTTGTCTCCTAGCAACAAGCATTTCTACTTGGGTGACCAATTATCAGTCACACCAATTATCATTCACACTCTTACTGGCAGTCTTTCCAATTCACCAGTTTTCTATCAGCATACTTTCCTTTTCCTGGTCTCAAAACGCTGAAATCATCTTTGACTATTTTTTCTCTTCTTCTCTGATATTTAATCTGTCTCTTAGATATCTCCAATAAATACTCTTTCCCAGGTTACTTTCTTTAATGCCTCAGTTACGGTGATTGGCTTCTGGTTGGTTTTCCTACCTTTGGTATAATTTCTCTCCAGCACATTCTTTCTTTCTATTGCCATCAAACCTACCACACAAACTTCTTGAAAACCTAGTATCATCCCACTTATCTAGTTTAATTCCTACTATTCTTTATCACAGAAGTCTCTCTTTGATTGGAGAAGGATATGGCAAGCCACTCCAGTATTCTTGCCTGGGAAATACCATGGACAGAGGGACCCTGGCAGGCTGAAGTCCACGGGATTGCAAGAGTCAGACACGACTTAGCAACTAAACATCACAACTCATTTTGATAAGGACTCTTCCGTCTTCCAATTTCTCTTTAAATACATTGCACCAATTCTTATCTACTTGTTGCTTTTTGTTTACTTACTTCCCCTAATAGGAATGTCCTTCTTTTACCTTTTTCTTCCCTAGTTGATTCAATGAACATTTACTAAGCACTCAGTATGTTCCAGACATTACAGGCCCTTGAGAAACAGAAATAAAACAAAGAGTCCAAGCCTCGAGAATGAGGTTCACCATGTCAGTCACATCATAATCCAGCTTCAAAGTGCAGCTCCAAGTTCTAACTTCTATGAAGACATACTTGATCGTGCCAACCTGCAATAACCGCTTCCCTTTAGGTTTACGGCCTGCGCCGTGTAATTCTCTAAATCACACATCCAGCCTCTTCTCTAAGCACAGAATTTAGACTATATGCTGAGACAATTATACTTCTCTTATGTTGATTGATGTTATACGTATAGATTTTATCTTCTGACTAGGCTATATACTTCTTATTAGAAGGGAACAGACTTTATATCTTATTATTTCAAAGCAGATACCTTGGTTAGTACAGAGAGGAATCAAACTCAACTGATTGAGGGAGAAAATACTAACTACTTGAAAAAATAAGGTATTATCTTTTAACTTTCACATTCATAGATTGCTTTACAAAATTTATCTGGTTCTGTGACTCAATCAACTTATTAAACCTATGTAAACATGCTATATTATTTACATGCTTAGCTGAAACCCTTTGCTGTAGTCAGAAAACCTATGTAATGTAGTACAGTTCCTGGTTTTCACCCATGACCATGCTCACCTTATCTGATTTAATCTTTAAAGCATTTATATAATAAAACTACAGGGGCTTTGCTGGTAGTCCAGTGGTTAAGAATCTGCCTTGCAATGCAAGGGACAGCAGTTTGATCCCTGGTTCAGGAAGATGGCACATGCAGCAGGAGCAACTAAGCCTACGTGCCACAGCTACTGAAGCCCGCACACCTCAAGAAAGAGTAGCCCCCACTCACTGCAACTAGAGAAAAGCCTGCACGCGGCAACAAAGACCCACCACAGCCAAAAATAAAGATAAATAAATCTTACAAAAAAAAATAAAACTACAATTTGCAATACATAAATTTGTTTCACTTTATTATGAATAATCATAATAAGCAATAAGCTGATGTTCTAAATAATTTATAAACGTTTAACTTACCTTCAAATACTGCAAACAACATGTCAGGATTAGTCTTTACATCTTGAACTGCTTGCCACGGCATTACAAATGGTTCTATGTTAACAATTCTTGAAGGATTGGCATTAGATGGATCATAAAATTTTGAAGGAAGAATGTTGAATTCAATAAGATGTATGTAGGCCAGCCATGCCAAACATCGATCACTTGTTTTAAGGTATTCAGCTACTATACCATCATCAGCCAATTTCAATGCATTCTAGGTAAAATGGAAAAATAATCTGAAGGTGTTTTTAAAGATATTCCTAGTAAGATTCAACTGCAAACGCAAAGAAGATTAGAAGTGTTTTATTTCTTTGGCATGATTCTTAAACAGCTAAGTCCAATTTTTGATAGTCACCAATTTTTTAAATGAAAAAATCTTAAAAATTAATCTTAAATCTCTCTCTTTAGAGAGATCAGTAACAGATTAACATAATTTTCACTATACTAAGGTTTATGACATAATTAATGAAAAGGTTACATTTATCTATATATTTAAAGTGTCTTAATATTCAAAATCTAATAAGAATAAAAATGACAAAACAAAAAACCCCACAACACCCATATGGAAGGTTTTCTCTATGGACTAATCCCCTTAATGGTGTGAATCCCCAGAATACTGAAGTTTATTGGGTACTCAACAAGTATTATTTTCATTTAAACCTCATAAATATTCTAAACAGTGTTCTAAAGATTTTATCCCTACTAAATAAGCAAAGGAGGAGTCACAAACTTGCCCAAACTCACACAACTTATTAAAAAATGGCAAAGATTTAGAATGTCACTAAATGCTGTAATAAATGCTTACCTGTAAAATTGCAAGTGCACTTTGGCATCTTCCAGTAAATATGTGCAGCTGAACACGAAACAAAAGAGCCTCTAAAAGTTGAAAGGACAGAGTATCTGATGCTTCCCTCTTGGCTGCTCCCATGAGAAACTCCACCATTCTCTCACATACGTAATCTTTTTCTTCAAAGGTGCTTTCCAGGTGTAGAACTGTCCAAAGGGATTTCATATGATTAGTCCTACTTCACAAGAATATCTAATACTCCAGATTTTTCACATTTCACTCAGAAATTGTGATATATTAAAATTCAATTTCTGCAAAAAGGTTAATTATAAATATGTATAAACCCATCTTCCAGTACTAAGTTGGATAGTGGAATCAGATGACAACTAAAACAACACAGATATACAGTTAGAATTATCATTGAAGCCATTTCACCTTTGACTGAAATCGATAGATGGCAGCAAGACCACAAGGGATCTTCAAAAGCTCATATGTTTATGACCACATACAATTTGCACTGCATAGGTCTGTGACTGTATAAAAATTTTGAGAATAACATTCATATAAGAAATATGTGACAAAATAACTGCAAGAATTAGGAAGTCCTTTAAAGACCAAACAACTTCAGGAAAAACATTACAAATACACTGTAACTTGAGTTGATCAACAGCATTAATTTTGATATAAAGCTTCAGATTAAACTCAAGCATTTCTCACTGTCTGAATCCGTTCAGTGAGTTGTGGGAATAAGTGGCATGTTCATTCACTAAGGGTGTCATGTCATCCAAGTCTGTCTGTTCTGAACTCCAGTTAGCAAGTAAATGACAGAGCTGACAGCCACAGGCTTATATGAAAGCTTATCTGAATCTAATAATTCCTGAGTTCAGCTAGTAAAACTTCACATATCAATGAATATTTACAAGTGGATTAATTATCATTTTAAGCATAGGTAGGCAACATCTCATTTTCTCAGAGAATGAGGAAAAACTTTGTCACCAAATCTTTTTAATTTGGCAAGGTTCAATATCAGTATGATTTACAGATTATTTTCATAAGTAATGAAAACATAATAAAAAGACCAAAATGTTTTATGGCCTTCATGAAAATGTTACATAAGCATAAAAAGTTTTTTAAAATTATTTTCAGATACTTAGCAAAAATTCACTTAATTTGTCCAAAATAAAATTGCTTATGAATAAGTAAGTGTGAAATGCTTTAAAATGTTTACTTTTTTATTACCAATAAAGTAAACAATAACAACATAAAAACACCTCTTCACTAAATACTGTCTTTTTTTTTAATTACTCTGGACCCAGAGAAGTGGTTTTAAGGTTACTGGATAGTGAAAGTAAGCTTATTATTATATCTGTATGCAGACAAAACATATAATCTATGAAGTTATACATCAATATTTAAGATGGCCTGAAGAATTATTTGATAATGCACACAAACACACAACTTTATTGTTTCTACTCACAGTCCAAAAACTTTGATAATCAGGTGCATATTCAACAGCTGTTTCACACATTTCCTGCACCTCCTCCTTGGTTCCTCTTTTTGAGAACAATCTGAGATAATGGCACCAAATTTCTGGATTGTCTTTGTTGTTTTCCAAAGCTCGAGCCAGAACATTTAAAGCAGAATCCAAGGACTCTGAACACAGCCTACATATGTGAAAGAAAAGGAGGAGCATCTTTTTTAATGCCTGAAAATACTTTTAAAATCACTCTAGTCTAATAAATCAACTTTTAAATTCCATTTTCTGTTAGAACCTACCAAGAAGCTAGAATTACCTATGATAAAGAGAAATAGATTAAAATTTTATATCACATTTGTCCAAAAAAGTCCTAATTTTCCCATAAAGGCAACAATTCCTTTTCAAGTACATGTTCAATGTGCATTTACCAGATAAAAATATGGTGTTGTAAAACCACTAGATCATCAACTTCAAATGTGCTTTCTGTCCATATTCAGTAATATCTTATGATTTACAGTGGTCTGGGAATAGGAAACAATTCTCAAGGCCAGCTACTACCAGCACAAAATAATCAAGGCTTTCAATATAATAGTTCTTTTCAACAGTCAAGGGCTTGCTGTCTCTTGGAGAAGAAAATTGTCTCTCATGATCTTATTCATAAAATAATGTATAGTTTTTGGGCCTTCATTCAGTAAATGAGTCAGAAGAGAAAACACTTTAACTTATCCCATTAACATGAAAATGACACACAAAGCAAGTTAAAAACCACCATTTCAGTTATGTGTGATGTACTAGCATTTTATAGTGCTACCTTAAAAAAGTTTTTAGATAATGCAGCCTTTAAAAAAAAAAACCTATTATAATTTCAAAATTATAGCAATAAATATTACTCCTGGTCATAAAAGATTATTTCTGTAACCCTATCAATAAGTAGGAGTCAGAAAACAAAATTATGTAATAGGAGTTGTCATTTTTGAGATAAATTAATACTTATCTGAATATACATAATGTAACACTGACACAGAAAAGTCAGTCCACCAGAATTTAGAGGTTCTTAGACAACCTTTAAATCTCTAAATAATAATTAACATAAAATTTAACCTGTTACACTGTGACTTTATCAAAATTTTATTGAGACCACAACTACCTGACTTATTAAAAAATGCAATGATTAATTCTTGGACTGCTCAGAATTTACTGTTTTAACTGATACTACTTTGAGTCCCTTGGACTTCAAGGAGATCCAACCAGTCCATTCTGAAGGAGATCAACCCTGGGATTTCTTTGGGAAGAATGATGCTAAAGCTGAAGCTCCAGTACTTTGGCCACCTCATGCGAAGAGTTGACTCATTGGAAAAGACTCTGATGCTGGGAGGGATTGGGGGCAGGAGGAGAAGGGGACGACCGAGGATGAGATGGCTGGATGACATCACTGACTTGATGGACGTGAGTCTGAGTGAACTCCAGGAGATGGTGATGGACAGGGAGGCCTGGCGTGCTGCGACTCATGGGGTCACAAAGAGTCGGACACGGCTGAGCAACTGAACTGAACTGAACTTTGAAGTAACCTACTTAAGTTAAAGATTGTAGCTAAATTATTACCCATACACTTAGCCATGCACATTAACTCAAGATGTAATCTTAAACTTTTTCTAACAGCTTTTAAACAATTAAGTACTTTTCGCTTTGTCAAAAAACAAAAGCTCCACTAATACTAGGAGGGAAACCTGATTACCAGAGATGAAATAAACCTCAAACACAAAAATATAAAAGTGCAACAGCTTACACAAAGATAGAAGGAGACCTACCCCTCATTTTGGTTTAAGTACTTGTATGCAAGCTTGAGCCAAAGTTGTACATGAGAAGGATTTTCTAGCACACTTGCTTCTAAATTAGCAATGTCATCAGTCTCATTTGTAAAGTATCTGACATCATCCGGAGTGACAACTGTATCCAGAGCTGGAACATTTATTCGGTTCTCTGGCTGGAAGGCTATAAGGAAAAGTAAGTCAGCCTCACAATTTCTCTAATCCACAGACCTAAGGAGCACATCTTCTAATCTACAAATAGTACATAATTATGAAAATCTGAGATTATAATGTAAGATGTGATTGACAGTAAAGCACTCATTCATATATTACTTTGTTCACTCATTTAATTAATTCATTCTGTAAGCCTACTGTATGTCAGAAAATACAGACTCAAAGATTAAACAAAATAGGATGCCTGTTCTCAAGGAGGACACAGGCCAGGCAGCAGTTCTCAAATGGGAACAGTCTCCCAACTCAAGTAGGTTTAGCAATATTTAAAGCCTTCACATTTACCAAAGGGTGATCCTTGCATTTACTGAACATGGGTCATGGAACAACATTCCTGCAATATAAGGGGTAGTCTTGCATAAGAACTAATTGCCTTAAGCACCAAGCAGCATCACTGCTTTTTAAAAATGAAAAATTTTTAAAGGCTAGTAGATTATACCAAGGGGTTTCCCAGGTGGAGCTGGTGGTAAAGAACCCGCCTGCCAATGCAGGAGATGCAGGAAACACAGGTTCAATCCCAGAGTCAGAAAGATCCCCTGGAAGAGGAAATGGCATCCCACTCCAGTATTCTTGCCTGGAGAATTCCATGGACAGAAGAGCCTGGCAGGCTATAGTCCATGGGGTCGCAAAGAGCCAGACACAACTGAACAATTGAGCGTGCATCCACAGATTATATCAAAAGATTAGCAAAGTGTTAGACAAAGAAATGACACCACAATTTAATGATTCTGGATCTTAAATTACTTCTTACCATACTTAATTGGTCCTGTAGACTGTCCTCATCACTACTGAAATTGTTCTCTGAAATAGGTTTTCTCCAAAACTTTGGCTTCCACTTTCTTTTATCTTTGTAGGTTGTAAATGGAGGTGCTGAAGTAGATAGGAGAAGACTGTTAGTTAACAGAACTAGTCTTTTACAGTTCTGAAAAATAACTAAACATTTAGTGCTCAAAAAGAGCTAAATTTATTCTACCATGTTACTCAGAAATGATAAATATATTTTTTATATAATGTCAAAAATTTGTTCTCATAAACTGTAAGGTCCTTTTGTGTGAGAGAAAGATATATATACTTACTATGGCCTTTACTTTCATTGATATTGCTCACAAGGAGAACAGCCATCTGGTCCATTGACATTCGATCTTTGTTTACTCCAAAAAGTTTCTCAACATATTTTTCTGAAATTAGAGCAATGTTATCATCATAAAAAGTATAAAAAACACATACTACGGAGATGAGGCTAAAGAAAAGAATAGTTTTAAAATTAAAGGTACTAGTCAAAAACATCTATGGCTTCTAAAGGGCAAGGCCTACATTATCTCAACTAATACAGCAAACCCTACCATATCATGCACCCCAATTTGGGTTGACAAAAAAGTAAGCAACCTAAACAAGTGAAAATTAAGGTCTTTAATTAGGAATGATTAAACAGATTGTTTTGTTACAATCATTGAGAATTGTGATTATACTGATTTTAACAAATATCAATTTCCTTACTTCCAAAAGACTTATTTGGTACTAAATCTGGGGAAAAGCTTAACAACAATGTCAACTGTATAAACTTCTTTTTTACTTCATAGTAGAATTTGAACCTATGGTCATCTCAACTTCCAATCCCCTATTTCTAAAAGGAATAAAAATAGAGACTATTTTTAAATCATCAGTAAAAGTTCTAACAATCATGTTAACATACTCTTTTTAAACTGAAATAGTTAGATGAGCTCTGTGAAAAATTTCCCACAATAATGGAAACGTGCCACATCTGCACTGTCTTACTGGTAAGCTACTGACCATGAGACAAGCTCAAAAGTGGCTACTAAGCACTTGAAATGTGGTTAGAGTGACTGAGAAAGTGAATTTTCATTTTAGTGACTACTGTACTGGACAGAGCAGATCTACATAAGGTGTCACAGATAACTGTACTGAATTTTTATACCATATTTAAAGATATCAACAACTGAATATAAAATGTTTAAATTGCCTAATTTCAATTTTCACTTGGGAAACAAGAGGTCTTTAAAACCTGCTGCAGCAGCAATTTCTTCATCAGTGCTTCCTTCTGAACAACCAATCAAAGACAGATTATATGACAGAACGTCCTGGAATAGCTGTTTTCGGCTAAGTGTATAGTCTTGTGTATGCTGCCTAAAATAAAATAACAACACAGAAAAGATAATCATGTATATATCAAAGCTAAATGACCAAGACTGGTTTTTAAATTATAAAATATTCACAAATAAAAACTACTCACCACTGACAATCATCATCATTACATGTTCCTGTTAAATCAAAACGGCAGAAACACTGATCCGGTTCAATCATATTACTGTATGATACTGAGCTTAGGGGAAGTTTTTCCTTGGTTCGGTAGTATGGACTAAATCTAAGAAAAGAGGCACATTATGATGCTCCATAAACAGTCCTCAACAAATTTTAAATTTTTTCATTTTTATTCTCAATTAAAGTGTCTATACTTTGAGTTTATTATTTATTTAATTACTTAATACTAAAATTAACTCTAAAAACAACCAGAATATCAAGTCAAAAGGACAAACTACTTCTACACTCAGGACATAAAATACCTGAAATAGAAAACAAAGAACAAAAATATCCTAGTGTTTTTAAAGTAGTGTGTTTTTTTTTTTACCACATAATAAAATACTATATAACATTGGTATTTCTTCTACATATTACCAGCCACTCAAAAAACCACAGAAAAAGTCTATACTACCTGGCAGGTGCTTTGCAATTTTATGATTAAATCATACCAATTTAATAGTTTCACAGATTCTAATAAAATCATATCAATTTAACAGTTACAAGCTTCTAAAGAGTCTCAAAAAAAAACCTGCCAAAGTTAATCATCTGAAAATGTCAAACCAATTTTATGAAAGCTAGCTAATCTATTCCTTAAAGTAATAGTATAATTAAAAAGCAAAATTAAAAATTCACATAAGAATCTGTTACTTTTCCTAAAATCCTTAACAGATAGTAATTCAGAATTCTCCACAATTCCATCAGTAGCCAGAAATTAGTATTTGAAAAGAATTAATAAACCCAAGTGTGAGTTAACTCTTAGTTCCTCTTTGGTTCAAGTCCTACAACAAAGCACCTAAATCTTTTTATCTCCTAAAATGACGAGCTTGTTTTTTTGAGTGATTGTGATTCAGTTTTTTTCACTGTCATCAAACATTAAAGATTAAGACATTATTAAGAACAAGGAGCAATCCTGAAACTGAAGCTTACTGAATCTTTCTTCTATACCTGTAAGATTTAAAAACTAGAAGGGGACTATGGTAGGGTCTGAACGGACATGGCTTCACTTCCGTTGTTTTACTCTGTGCTGTCACAAAATCCACATCCACAGAAATCTCCTGCAAAAGAAAATAGCAATTTCAAACGGCAAATAAGGCTAGGGTGAATTCTAGATTTCATAAAGAATATGAAATGTTCGGTTACCTGACCATGCAAAACCTTGTCTGAAATGCCTGTGGTGGTTTTAAAAATCAGTTGTTTTAAGCTATCACCTTTTGAATATAATTTCTGCAATTCACCAATTTTTAACCCTAGAAAAAGTTCTGGTTTTTCTACTGTATTCTTAGTAGGTTTGTTTATACATTCTTTGTTAGGTGTATCCGTGTGCTTAAGGTTAGGTTTAGTAAAAGAATTGGATTCTAAGAAAGATCTTCTTCTTTCTCTGTTTGAACCAGACAGAATCTCATCATCAACATCATTTTCTTCAGTGTCCAGACTTAATTTATCTTGAGTCAGATCGTGAAGCGAGGGTTGAGGTAAAGAAAATTCAGGTTCCTCTTCCACAAGTGGAGCGATATTTTGTTGCTCTTCGCTTTTCGGGCCCTGGCTTCTTTTAGTTTCTGAATTTTCAGGGCATACTCATATTCTAGCTTTTGTAGCCGTCTTTTTTCCATAGCAATTAGTTCTGCTGAATGCCTTCTTGGACTTGATATTGGAGAATTGTCCAGTCTCATCATTTTGTTTGGCTGGGGGGGAAATGGTATCAATATTTTATACTGCTGTGATTTTATAAACAATTTTTGTTAAGATAATTGTGCTATCCCAACAATGCCAACATTATAAAACTAAGTCAATAACAAGAATAAAACAGTTTAACAAAAGCCTCCAACAGATTTGCTGGTCAATTTGTGGTGTATAAAAAACAAAAAATCAAAATAAAAAAATAAGCTTCCAAAAGTGTGGATGTCATTTAAAAACAAAGCTTTAATCTTACTCTCTTTGAATATGCAGGGAAAAACTTTGAATTTTTCATACATCTCTTACCCCCAAAAGAATTATTAAAACCTTCTCCTTTTCAAACATAAAATATTTCTACCAACAACTTACTCCAAGGCGATCTTGTTCCAGTTTACGTTTTCCTATTTCTTTACTAGCCACTGCCTTTGCCCGAGCAAGTTCTTCTCCATACTTCAGAGTCAAAGCTTTCTTAATTGTAATGCGTTGTTGAACTCTGTGAATCTGAAATAAAGGGTAATTCTGAAAATGTAAATCTTAGGAGAGGCAATACCTTCTTAAACATAATAGCTTTAGGGTATTCAACTGAAAATTAAAATGTGCTAACATTATGTCTCAATGAAGAACAATATATAGGTTATATATTTTGATGGCTTTGGTTTATGGATTTATTAAAAATTTGGCCCATAAAAATGTGTAGTAAACATGAAACTACAATATTTGAATTAAAAAAGAAGAACACTACCTGTTCCTGAAGCTTCTTCAAAAACATTCTGTTGACACTGAGAATTTTCTCTGTTGCCTGAAGCTGCTCTGTAAGTTTTGTAATTTTTGTTTCAGCATTTCGAACAGATTCTTTCTTCTTAGCTTCTTGCGTACTAGATTCTTTAAAACAGATTCATCTTTCATCAAGAGAATCCTAATTGGGAAATAACAAAATTATCAATGTTTTTCTAAACTAGTGGACTAACATCATCAGAATAAAAAACTTACAAAGTAATAGCTCATTTTAAAAATTATGTTCATGATACAGAGAGGTAAATATTTTAAAGGATAAATATTTTCATATTCATCAATCACCAAAGTATTCAGATACACAATGCTAAATTTTATGAAAGCAACTAAGGGTTAAACTTTTCCTGGTTCCACCATTTGGTTTGTGGGATCTTAGTTCCACATCCACAGCAGATATTGAACCTGGGCCCTCAGGAATGAAAGCACAGAGTTCTAACCACTGGACCACCAGGGAATTTACAAGTCTGAGTAATGTGAATTATAACTGAAAAGCTATCAACAGTAAATTTCAACATAGCCCTAATAACTCCTGAAAAACCAGGACTAAAGATAGAAAATCCTTACATTGGTTTCATTTATAATGTTCCTAATAAACATACAAATAAACATCTAATAAACATAAATAAGCACATTTAATTAACTTACAAGTGTGAACTTAAGAAGTATAAATCAGGTTAGAAAGACAAATTTATGGATACAGATTTCCATCTTTTCAAATCCTGATTATGCTAAAAAAAAAAAAAAAGCATCTTTCCCAGAAAGATACCATATTTCAAATAGTCACAACAACTGACATCTCGAATGAATCATAAAGACAGAGGATATGTGATAAATATGTGATAAAGAGGATGAGGAATAGAAAGAATTTTTAAAAATCTTTTCATTTGTTATGAAAGTTATTAAAGAAACAGAATCTAAATGAATTTATTTTAATTTCCTTTAAAATATACATACCATACCATTTCCTTAAAGATTTATGGTCACCACAGTATTTCATCTATGAGCCTTAATACATCTTAGTGTTACTGCATATAACACTCTGGATACGTCTTTAGGTTATTGCATATCATAGTTTTTATAGTAACACAATATTTGACTATGTTCTTACTGAACACACTAAGTAATGACTTATTCCAAACAATTAAGTCTACCTTTAACAATAAAAATATGCTTCCAATAAAGGTATTTCTAAAACCATGCCAGAGGTTTTAAAGAAAATTCCAAAACAAAGAGTTTCATTTTAGCAATGAACAGGCCATATATAAATCTAAAGAAAACTCTTTTGAAGTCTTGGTATTTTTGTTTAAATATTAATTATATTATTTTATGTACTATAAATGGACAATTCCACAAAATGATAGCCTCTCTAGGTCTACCAAGTATGAAAGGATTAGTAATCATACAGTGTACTTATTATTGACATACAACACAAAAATACATCCTTCTGATATACAACATTTTGATACATGCAGTATAACCAGATAATGAGACTTACCTATGTTTTTTAAGCTTTGCTTCTGCATCTGTAACCTGCTTAGTAACCAATGCTATCCTGCCAATCCCATCAATTTCTACATCAGAGTTTGCTGGGGATGATGAGCTTGTCTTCAGTTGATCTGATTTAATCAAACGCTGTTTCTCACGACTGAAATAATCAATAAAGGTTGATCAATTATTCCCTGAAAAACTGAAATCATTTTTAAAGGTGTCTTCTTTTTCATAAAATAATGTAAAAATATTAAGTGACTAACACTGACTAATAACAATGATGACCAATAGGCATGCAAAGCTGATGATGTAGTTCTCCTTGAGGTGAGGTGAGGTGAGGTCGCTCAGTCATGTCCGACTCTTTGCGACCCCACGGACTGTAATGTACTAGGCTTCTCTGTCCATGGGATTCTCCAGGCAAGAATACCGGAGTGGATTGCCATTTCCTTCTCCAGGGGATCTTCCCGACCCTGGGATCGAACCCGGGTCTCCCGCATTGGAGGCAGCCGCTTTAACCTCTAGAACAGCATTTATCTATTTCTAGGCTGTCTGTATCTCAGTGCATTACTGACTGCATCCAAGTTTATAGATAATCATCTGGCTCCCCCTTCTGTGCAACTTATAAAAACATTAACTGTCATCTTGGATAAAAGCATCCTTTTCATTTCCCAATGCCAATAAACTCTATCCAGATTAAGTGTTACAAACAGCACACACCTTTAAAGCAAACTACATAAAATGCTACTTACTTGGCAATCTCTTCCTTTAACAATCGATATTCAATCTTCTTTTCTTCAGGCAGAGCTTCAGGTGTTCGCATGGGATCATTCTCTTTTTCAGATTTTGGAGGTACTTTCGGTTTTGAAGCTTGCTAGAAAACATTTGAAGTCAACCATATCAAAAACTTTCACAACCCCAACTTAGATCTATATTTTACATTATCCAGTACACATCTATATATTTAGAAATAAATATCTTCATCATTATTTTCTATTCCTTTAAAAAAAAAAACAATGCTGGCATTTAACCACCAATTAATTGTACAATCCACTAAGCAGTCAAGACCTATGGTTTAAAAATAACTGAACTATTTCATATCTAAGCAAACATTGCTATTATAAATAGGGACAAAAGCTGTACTTAGATCACACACTTCAGTAAAACTATTTTCTGGTAATATAACACAACTGCAAACCAATAAATTTCCTTAGTACAGAGGACAATTATCCATACTATTTTACTATTTTGAAAGAAGGACTAGTCTGGAGACAAAAGGGGTTTTTAAATAGTTAAATCTATCTAAATTTATACACACTTCATTATATAAACTCAATAATACAAGTACAAAAAATATTTTCATAAATTCAATATATTAAAAAATCTAAATCTCCAAAGTCTAGTTTTTAGGAAAAACAAGCAAATTTTAGTAACTGTCAATAAATCTTTGCATCTTTCATTACTGCACTTAATTACCTCAGCAGTGCGTCTTGCTTCTTTAATCATAGACTCCAATCCACCAAAAACACTATTAGTTGACTTGGATGCCTCTCCATCAGATTCACTATCATCGGAATCATTTAGTGTTACGACCACTGATTTATGCTTTGGAAGCTGCAAAGCCAATATATTTGTTATTCTTGACAACAAATATATCACTACCTTTTCTTAGCTCTACCACAATTAGCTTCAGAACACTGAAAAAGTCACTTTATCTCTATGAATTTAAATTCATAAAAATAATAGGTTTCAAGGAGACAGTCTATGGTTCCGTTTATGTTGCGTTAATTGACCAACTTTGTCCCACTCCACAGATACACAAAAACATAAAAGAGTCTATATTTTACTGATATACCAAAAACTTAAAATATTCTATATTCTATATACTAAAAAGAAATATTCTAGATACTATCATCATCATCTTTTTCATTAAGTTTTATTTTAACCAACTTTCTATGAAGAAACATAATGCAATCTAGACTAACCTTTTAAAGTCAGGAAAAAACAGTAATTCCACATTATTACTAATAAAACTTTATGGCTTTCATGTGTACATAGAGGACATACAGAGGATATGTTTACATAACAGAGGCAAGATTTCAGCTTGGCTTTGCTTCATTTATTTTATGCATGCATGCATACTAAGTCGCTTCAGTCGTCTCCGACTCTGTGCGACCCCACGGACAGTAGCCCACCAGGCTCCTCTGTCCACAGGATTCTCTAGGCAAGACTACTGGAGTGGGTTGTCATTTCCTTCTCCACATTTATTTCAAAGTCATTAGAAAACAAAGTAGAAAGAAACTGTCATTTCAAGCTCCTTAACAAACATTATAAATTCTTCCATTATAGTACAGTCATTAACTGAAAAAATATGAGCAAAGATAGATAAAACAATATATATATAAAATTTGCTAAAACTGACTCTAGAATAGATGAAAAATCTAAATTTATATAAAACAAAAATTGAGGAAATGGCAGGGCAAAGAATACCCCGCAGATGAAAATAATGCTTTCTCAAAAATATTATCATAAACTCCACCAGTTTTCAAGTGAAAAAGCTGCTCCCATTTCACAATTAATAAATAAAAATAAGTATGTTTGTATATAATAAACTAGAGGCAGGGAAGAGGATAGCAAAACTGCATAAACTTTCTCACAAGATATTTAAGTAAGAGTAGGGACTATTATTTTGTTTTTACCGAGATCACAGTTCGTGGAAGACGAGGTCCTCTGTGAAACTTTGGGTTTTGTATCCTAGGCTGAGACACTGTATTAATACTGACTATGGACAGATTGCTTCTTGGCATAGGCTGTGAATTGTTTAGAACTGGAGGTGAAGGTGGGTCACTATTACTGGATGTTTCCTAAAGAAGGAAGAGACAGATATGAAGCCATTTTAAATGAAATTCCTGTCATGTTTAAAGGTATTGAGCAAATTAGTTAACCGACTTATCCCTTCTTTACTGAAAAGCCCAATAAATCCCAAACTAGCCGAGTAGTCCTACCTAAAACTAAGCTCAACAGCACCACCTAGAGGTTCAGGTACCTAAATTACCTCTGGCTTGAAAGCTCTTTTATTCGCTAGAGATTTAAGTAGCTCTTCTCGAAGCAGCATTTCCTCCTCTTCTTCCTCATCTGCAAAAGGTGGTTTTGGAGGTTGTTCTGGATCTTCAGGTGGAAGAGGTGGTAAAGGTGGTAGAGGAGGTAGAGGTTCAAGAGAAACACACAAGCCTTCCACATAAGGCTGGCTCAAAGGTGGTACAGACTAGTGAATTTAAAAAAAAAAAAAAGAAGAAATAATAATTACCATGCAAATTTTATTCATTCCAAGCATTTATTGCTATAGCAATATCAAATTAGAAAAAGGTAAACATCAAGTTATTACTTTACTGTAAGAATAAGTGAACCAAGTATACTGGAAATCTCAAAACCCAAATATTCAGCCAAGAAAAAGTACAATTTTTACAAAAAGTTAAAATCAACTGTAATTTATGAACTTCATGATAGAGAAATCAAATTTTACAGGATCTATCTCTCTAGATGACTACCTGAAAACAGATATTTAAGTAAAAACTAAAAATTAGGAACCAAAGGGATTCTGGATGGGAACAGGTCTAGAGTATATCAAGAATTAAATGTAAGAAATCACCACCACTACCCTCATAAAATCCTTGTGAAATGGCTTCTTAGAGAGCATCTGTAAAGTAGTTGAAGGTGAAATCGCTCAGTCGTGTCCGACTCTTTGCGACCCCGTGGACTGTAGCCCACCAGGCTCCTCAGTCCATGGAATTTTCCAGGCAAGAGTACTGGAGTGGGTTGCCATTTAATTTTACCCAAATCCCTGCATTTGCACACATTTTTGCTCCAAAGACCTTCCAATATTTCTCTTGGCACTTAAAACGATTCAAGAAAGAAAGAAAAAATGTTTCTCTCTCACTCTCTACTCTAATATTCCCCTCATCTTAAACTTCTAGGAGGACACCAGGTGTCTGCCTAGCACCTGTGAAATAGCAAAGTTCCTACTAACCCATTAAGAGAGAACCAGTGAGCTCCAGGTTCTCCATTTCCTTTTTTCTTTTTTTAACAGGAGACTGGCAGTTCTTTCAAAAGTAGGTTGAAAAGAAATTAACTTTTAACTAGTCAATGCTTTTCCTTTACTGAATTTTCAAATTAAAACAACTATACAATCAAAAGACGAAAAACAAATCGACCAGATCGATAGCTTGCCATTAACTAATATACCATAGATTTCATAGCTATTAATTCTGGCAAGCAGACTTTATGCTCTCAAACCTAACTATTAACTACATGCCAGCTTTTCAAAACAAACTAGAAAAGACACAAGGCAACAAAACTTTCTTAGAAATCATACCAATCCTCACTTACAGAAACCTGAGGTGGTGGAGGCAAAGAAATAGATGGTGCTGGAGAAAAATACCCCAATGAACATTCAGAGAAGAATGGTGGTTGCACTGGTGAAGGAGCTGTTAAAAAAAAAAAATTTTTACAGGAGTTTAATAACATATATTCAACAGGAATAAATTAAATTTATAATATTTTTGAAGACATACAACTACATCTAAGTAAAGTACAAGTGAGACTGTATTAATCTCCAATAAAATACTTAACCTCCATGAGACTACCTCTGCCTATTTATAATTGCTCTTCTATCACTATAAAGTTAGCCATCCACTTAAGCTGATATTTAGTCCCTCGAAAACTTTTCTTCCTGTTCTACTTTTTACCTACTTGTGGTAAAAGAGAATAAAGCAGGAAAGGCTTTTATTGCTTTTTGAAAAACACATACTTTTTAAGAAATAATAAAACAAAAAATTCCCCTGAATCTCTCAAAGTATCATAACCAAAGGAAAACAGTGATGTGACTCCATTCCTCCCTTAATGTGAAGAAAAGTGAATGGACTATTTAAATTGAAGAGAAAGCAAAAAGGACTAGGAATGAAAATAATTACCTATTGCATTTAATCATTAAAGTATACATTTTTTTTTAATTTAGTAACTCTGAAATAGTTACTGATGCATCTCAGTTAAATTGTTAGCATTTTTTCCTTGATAGGAGATAAAAATAACTGCTTATTTTACCTTCAGTGGTTTCTTTAGACTCACTGAAATCTGACAAATTTGAAGATTACTCTTGCTACCTCTAAACCATGTAATCTTTAAAGGAACTTAATATTTCTTCTTTGCCCCAGTTGTCTTTCAAGTCAATATGAGTATTAACCACATGACTTTTACGGAGCTGATTTGTGACCCAAATGATGCCATTTGATTATATTTTTTTACATTATTTTTTTATAAAATTCTTCTAAAGGGTAAATCATAAAATTATTATAGAGTAATGTCAACATTTGAGAACTACAATGAATTATTTTCAAGAACTTAGAAATAATTAAAGGCTGAACAAACAGAATTATGACATGAAAATACAAGATTATTAAATATGAACCTAAACATTATAACCTAAAACTGAGCTTTTGCTAAACATTATTAAATCATATAGATTCTGCCTTCTCTCTAGACACACTAAAGTGGAATTCTAGTTTCATTTGGTCTCACAATACAACAAAGCACTAATCATATGACCTTGCAAGTAAGTATTCTAGTTTCTAGACCGCTAGCAGCATTTTGTTGTCTGCCCTATTCTTATGTGTTTTAATTAGTAAGAGGACAGGTCCTTCACAGTCTATTACTCCTGAAAAGCAACTAAATCAAGTCTCTTAACTCTCAAGGAGGCCACATCCTAAACTGTGCACTCTGGCTGAGGTATAGCCCTAACAGTTATACTCAGCTGATCCTAAGGCACCACTAGCATCCTTTCCATCTCTCTATTCCTACAAAGTATCATCGTCCGCAGGAGAAAAGAAGCCTGAACAAAAGAAAGATTTCTTTTTTTGACTAAAATGAAGAATGCCTTAGACATAAAGATACTTAAAAATAAAGATTTATTTGTTCGTTTGTTTTTTAAAGCAGTGTTCTCACCTTTCCCACAATATTCACTTAGATCAGTTAACAGCAGAATACTGCTTTTTTTATTAAAATACTATACAGGAAGAAATACTAGAAAATAAAGGTTAATACTACAGTTTGAAGTTTGCTTTTGAAGTATTTAAACACCAAATAATGTCTTTGGTTGTACAACCTACCAGGAAATTCATTATACACTTCTTTCAATGTTTTGGGTAGCTTCTTGACCATTTTCTACTTAATAACTGTGAATGTACAAATGTTTTAAGTTTTAGCTCATACCTGGAGAATTGGTTTCACTATCTGTATCCATAGCAACTTCTTCATAGTTATCATATTGATAAATGCCTCCTCCACTATCAGTAGCTTGCTTATCTAAGGATCGTCTCAGGTCAGGATCTGAAGACTAATTATACAAGATTTGTTTTTAGTTTCACAACATTTTCTATCTTAGTCTATTCTTAGGCTCGAAATTATAAAGCAATTAATAGTTATCTTTTATATAGAACAGTATCAAAAATCATGATGATCCAGTTAGAACAATCACATCTGATTTGGGAAATCCAGTATACATGATAGGTACATTGTGGCTGACATTTTATAACTGTCAGACAGAAAATGAAGCTAGAAAGTACTACATGTACAGATGAAATCCCCCAGTGAGCTGAGCCACTAAATAATCAGCTATTCCTCTAGAAAGTAAGATGACATCAAGATCAGAAATACTAATGGCCTCTCTATGAAAATTAAAAAAATCAGATAAATGAATTCAAGTTTTATGTAATCAAGTTTATTTAGAATATTGCCTGAATAATCCATTAACATTTCAGTTACGAATAAATTAATGATAACTGAAAACTAGAAACTCTTGGTCATATGCTTGTATGATGTTTTCTTTTTTTTCACTTCTTACAATCTCCACTCAGAGACAGTTTATAAGAATTTAAAAATTAGCAAAACCTATCCAAATGGATACAAATAATGTATAATACTTTTCTATAAAAAGATTTCATCAAAGTACTTTTCGGAAGCTCACAGTATGGATGGTTATAAATTCCTTACTTAAACAAATCTAACCCTTGACTCCCTACAATTAAAGAGCTCTTACTCTTTAATATCCCTCTATTCTTTAATATCAATAATACACTTGCAAGTATAGTCTCAAAGCTCAGAATTCTGAAATTTGTCACTGCTAATAGCACCAGATCAATATTAAATCTCCAGTTTACTTCCTGACACCAGCCATAAAAGGCAATGACTCATCCAGTCATTATCAATGACTTATAGATAATAAAGGTTCACAAATGCTTGATAACTAAAGTAGCCACATGCACTAAGGCTATTATGATATGATGATTTAACTTTCTTATAAATAGTCCATATCAACTAATTATGATACATTTCTAATTCTACATTACTAAACAATGGAAAACTAAAAGGGAATAGTAATTTTAAGAATAAGTCCTCACTGCCAAGTCAGGAATGCTTCTTTCTTCTAAATAGAAAAGGACACAAAAGCCAAAGGGAAGCTTTTCTAATCATAATTTTAGTCTATTTCTAGCATCTATAACTATAAAAACAATTCATTCTCAATTATAACCTATCTTCCCTTCTTCCCAAAGGAATTATTTATATATAACGAGCTCTATTGAACAAAAGAACTTAATACTTTTTCCTAGTTGACTGAATTTATGAGCTAATACAAGGATACTCAAATTTAAGTAATACTTTGATTTTGTATTTTTGAACTCCTTACTTTACTCCTTGATCTCCTCTTTCCACCAACCAATTTCATAAATCGATTGTACTGTCTTCCTGATTTGAGAGATCTCGAATTTTTCTGATTTCTTCTTCTCTTTTCCTTCTCTCTTCTTCTTCAGCTTGCTTACGCTGATCCTCTTCTTTCTGTCTTTCCTGTTCTTTTTGCTGTTGTAGTTTCTTCCATGCCTTTGTTTGCTGCTTCCTCAATGCTTGTTTAGCTTTAAAAAATATAGAAACATCAGCATCTATTAGAGTTAGTATTTTCAAGATAGAGAAAACAAAGCTTTATTTATTTTAGCTTTGTTTTAGTTATTAAGTTCTATTTATACAGGACTGTCCTTTATTCCCCAACTCAAAATTTTCTGAATTAAAATCTAGAAACTATACTGATATAGGAAATCAATTAAAAGAGTTTAATAGAAATGATCACCTGTAGTGCTAACTTTTTTGGCCGAATGTGTTTTTGTACTGGTTTTAACTTTTTGCTGTACAGTTTTCGTCTTAGTCAACTTTTCTTTACTTTCTTTCATCACCTGCTGTTCTTTCTGTTGCCATTTTTTACTGGCTGACTGAAGAGCCAAAAGACGAAGTTGCAGTTCAGATAACTCCTCTTCATCTTCACCAAGCTTCTTTAACAAAAGAAATAGTTGCCATTTAAAAATTCTATTTGACTTTAGACATATTACCAAGTCAAAGCTGCTATAAGATCAGAATTTAAAGTTAATTTTAAGACAAATACTTAAATGGTAAATACAAATAAAATAAGGAAACTGAATAAGTTACCATAGCTCTATACTCTTAATTCAGTTCCTATAATACAAACTGAAAATCAATCTGTAGAAGGTATATGTATACATAAGAAGGGTTAGAGGGGGAGGGTACAACTGATGAAAAAAAGTTTGAGATTGGAATTTAACTGCTTCCCAAACAAGAGTAGAAATCTGACGGCAGTGAATGCCAAGAAATTAACCCAGGGGAGGTAATGACCAAAGAACAAAGTGGTTCCATAATCATGGATATTTACTAGCCTTACAAGTACTACACAGAACAGGTACAGTGAAATGTCAAGATTAAATTTGCAAACTTTTAAAAATATATTTTATAATTCTTCAAATCAGTTTTGAAGGAAAAAATACATAAAGATTTGCTTATATTTGAGCATTCCATGTTCTAAAGGTACAGATATTTATCTGGTACCGACAATATTTTTAACACCCAAGACTTCTTCAGGGAAGCTAAAACAGGGAAACAGGTTAGGAATAAATGTTTGAAAACTTTATTCCAATTGAAATAACCTTCATTTTTTCACTGTGGTTTTTTTTTTTTTTTTTAGGTTAGTTTTAAAAATTATCTATCCTGTACATTTTAGCTAAAATGTAACAGAAAATGTCAGGCAACCTAAGCAAAAGTGTTAGACTAAAGTCCATAAATGAGACTTTGGAGGGCGGGCAATAAGGGGGTCCTTTGGCATCCACACTCCTTGAAGTCCAACACAAAGCTGTGCATGTTTGTCCCTTATCTGTATAAATAGAAAAGGAGGGGAAACCAAAAAGAGGAAAAGACTCAAAAAAGTTAAGGCTCACATATCTAGTAAGTGAATTGTAATTATACTTTTAAAATCAAATTAAATTATTTAATTCTCAAACATAAAACAGTAGAGTCTATCTAGTGGTTTAACCTTCTACAGTTCAGTTCAGTTCAGTCGCTCAGTCGTGTCCGACTCCTGCGACCCCATGAATCGCAGCACGCCAGGCCTCCCTGTCCATCACCAACTCCCAGAGTTCACTCAGACTCACGTCCATCGAGTCCGTGATGCCATCCAGCCATCTCATCCTCTGTCGTCCCCTTCTTCTTCTGCCCCCAATCCCTCCTAGCATCAGGGTCTTTTCCAATGAGTCACCTCTTCCCATGAGGCGGCCAAAGTACTGGAGTTTCAGCTTTAGCATCATTCCTTCCAAAGAAATCCCAGGGTTGATCTTCAGAATGGACTGGCTGGATCTCCTTGCAGTCCAAGGGACTCTCAAGGGTCTTCTCCAACACCACAGTTCAAAAGCATCAATTCTTCGACGCTCAGTCTTCTTCACAGTCTATTATTCAACCTAAGCAAAAGTGTTAGACTAAAGTCCATAAATGAGACTTTGGAGGGCGGGCAATAAGGGGGTCCTTTGGCATCCACACTCCTTGAAGTCCAACACAAAGCTGTGCATGTTTGTCCCTTATCTGTATAAATAGAAAAGGAGGGGAAACCAAAAAGAGGAAAAGACTCAAAAAAGTTAAGGCTCACATATCTAGTAAGTGAATTGTAATTATACTTTTAAAATCAAATTAAATTATTTAATTCTCAAACATAAAACAGTAGAGTCTATCTAGTGGTTTAACCTTCTACAGTTCAGTTCAGTTCAGTCGCTCAGTCGTGTCCGACTCCTGCGACCCCATGAATCGCAGCACGCCAGGCCTCCCTGTCCATCACCAACTCCCAGAGTTCACTCAGACTCACGTCCATCGAGTCCGTGATGCCATCCAGCCATCTCATCCTCTGTCGTCCCCTTCTTCTTCTGCCCCCAATCCCTCCTAGCATCAGGGTCTTTTCCAATGAGTCACCTCTTCCCATGAGGCGGCCAAAGTACTGGAGTTTCAGCTTTAGCATCATTCCTTCCAAAGAAATCCCAGGGTTGATCTTCAGAATGGACTGGCTGGATCTCCTTGCAGTCCAAGGGACTCTCAAGGGTCTTTCCAACACCACAGTTCAAAAGCATCAATTCTTCGACGCTCAGTCTTCTTCACAGTCTATTATAAATCCCTAACTGAACTACCATCACGTATTTCGGTAGTTCAGTTTACCCAAACCAGGATATATTTACTCTTCGCTTTCTTGGGAAATATATGTAAAAAAATCAGCTGAAAAATTATCATGAGTCTTTTTTACTCTAAGTCATTTAAACATCAAATTCTACTGCTTGGTACTGAAGATCTAGAGCCATGCTATCCAAAAAAATGGAACCAGTAAGTCATGTGTGGCTATTTAACTAAATTTCATTGAAAACTTTAGTTTCGCAGGCACAGTAGTCACATTCCAAATACTTAATAGGCACATGTGGCTAACAGCTACCATACTGGAGTGTAGATATAGGACATTTCCATTATTATAGAAAATTCTCTTGGCCAGTGCTGATCTAGAGTTGAATTAAAATAAAACTATCATTACTGTTCCACAGAGACTTAAAAGTCTTTAATCATCTTTTGTTACTTGTCCTTTTGGAATGAAAGAGACTGTCACTCAAAGCAGTTACTTGATCAGTAAGAAGAGTACTGAGGCTCACTCAAACTCCTTGCTCTGATATCTAATTCTTAGAAAACTTTAAGCAAGTCAGTTAATCGACACATCTGAACTTTAGTTCTTCTGTAAGAGATAATGTCAACCTACCTTACAGAGTTATTGTTAGGATATTCAAAACCATATATACATATATGCATGCGTGCCTGTGGGTATATCTGTTATTTTATCATCCTTAAATTTAAGACCATCTCTTTCCTAAAACTTCTAAGCTGTTTTCATCATTTCAATTTACTCATAGAAAGACACTGAAATCTTAACAGAAGAAACCGAAGATATTTCAGATACCTAATTCAGCAAACAAAAGGCTTGGCCCAGTGAATACCTATTAAATGTCAAACAGTGCTTGACGCTCTTGCACTTTACCCTGCTGAACCTCACAACAATCCAGAGAACAGATGACATTAAACTCATTAATTCTTTTGTAGAAAAGAAAACAGAGGCAAGCAAAGCCTAAGCAGCTAACACAAGATCACCCAGCTATTAAGAGGAACTAGAACTGGACACCAGGTCAAGGTGTAACTTCAAAGCTTTCTCACACAGGATAATCCTTCAAAGTAAAGAAAAGAAAATGTCTGGAAGAAAATTAGAAGATTCAGAAAACAAGCAGAAAGTTCATCTATAGATACATATAGCATTTCAATTAAATATGTTAATTAAATCCAGTGGAGATATTGATATTCCAAGATCTCTCTCGATTTTATCTTTAAAGCTTATATCCAAATGTAGGTACAGCAATGAATGAAAAAAAGAAAAAGAAAGTGAAAAGCAAGACAAAACTTTCCATTCAAGAGAAAAGAGTAAAGCAAAACAAGAATCAATCTTACAGAGATATCCAATCCCACAAAGCATTATCTTACCTTTTCAGATAGAATATCTGAGGCACTAATTCTTCTGGTTAAATTTTGTTCCTTATCTTCTAGTCCTTTAAAATAAAACAGCATACTTTGAATGCTTTAAAAGACTGCTACAATCAATTTAAAATAAAATGCTATGTGACATTTATACTAGTAATTATTTTTAAAGGTCTCAATAAACGGTTTCATTTTCTCAATCTCTCAACCAAAAGGAAAGAATGTTGCCAGAATGAAAATCTGAAAAACTTTCCATATCAGCTTCATTTCTGAAAGTTATAAAGGCAAAAATAATTCAAAACATTAAAATATAAATTAAAACTGCACTATGATAAAAATGACTTCTGAATTAAAAACAATTATTACAAATAACAGAATTTAGAGTAGATAGGCATAAAACAAAGCTTCCTTACTAAATAGATAATACATAAAAAAGAATATGTGATGATTAATTCGGACCTTTGAAGCCGAAATGAATTCAAACATTTAGAGATAGTATTGATTTATTAAAGAAATGTCCTCAGGACTTCCCTGGTGGCCAAAATGTACTTAAAAAAAAAAAAAAAAGGAGCAGAAGAAGAAATGTTCCTACTTATCCAGAAAAGTATTTGCAGAAGTAGATTAAATGACAACAAAATTAAGTCCATCCACACATTTTCCAGAATTCTAGCCTTGGACCCATATTTCTGATTAAGTTATTACAAAATCTTACTTATATATTATCTAATCTGGGCTTCCCTGGTGGCTCAGTGGTAAAGAATCCACCTGCCAATGCAGGAGATGTGGGTTCGACTTCCCAGGGCTTGGGAAGATCCCGAGAAGGAAATGGCAACCCACTCCACTATTCTTACTTGGGAAAACCCATAGACAGAGGAGCCTGGGGGGCTACAGTCTGGGGTTGCAAAGAGTCGGAGATGACTTAGCAACTAACAACGGTATTATCTCCTCTATGACAGCTCTACAAATCATGCAATAAAGTTATAGTACCTATGTAATAGTAGTGAGACTCTTTCATAGCTAAAACAGATTAAGTTAAAAACTAAAAAAATCTCTACTATGTAATGGTAGTGAGACTCTTTCATAAGCTAAAACAGATTAAGTTAAAAACTAAAAAAATCTCTCAAGATGACACAACTGGATTTGCAAAGCTAGGATTCAAACGAATTCTAAACTCCAAGCCTAGGTTTCTTTCCGTAATGCCACTGCCAGTATTCCAAATATCTTAACTTGATTGCTCAAGATCTACTGGTAAAAGAATAGGCAACTTATTCAATACATAGAATTAATCAACTACCCTAAAAAAGTAAATGGAAGGCAACCACCAAACTTTGATTTAGGTCAGTTCTGCCATATTGCTTGTTTTGGAAATACGAATTTGTTGCAATATGATTGCCATATCAGAAAATAATTTGAGGACAATACAAATTTCACATCTGCTTACTTACAGTTTGTGTCCAAGAAACACTGTAAGAATGCAGAAAGCCACCCCCAGCTGATCCTAGCAGGAGCCATGTAGGAACATAGAAACCCCACAGACTCAGCCGTCTCCCCGCTCTTCAGTTCACTGTGCACGCGTACATACGTGCTGAGTCGCACCCGCCCCATCTGGTTCACAACTTACTGTCCAGTTTCAAATCACCTCCCTTGCTCTACTCACAGTAACTTTAAGTAGAGCTGCATCCACTTGTAACTTGTAGGCTGCTTCCAAAAGCACATTTTAGGTCTTTTTCAAGGTAAAGTGACATTATAGTATTTCAGGCATTTTTAACCACTTAATGTGTAAACTTGCACTACCATTTTTATTAGATTCCAATCTTTTTTTTTCCAATCTTTTTTTTTTATGTGCCACTGACAAGGTTTTTGAGTGTTTTTTCCCCTAACATGATCTGCCCATAAACCCTGTGGTTTTTATTGTGTAATTCCACAGTGTAGTGATTTTCAGGAATGCATGTCACCTTATAGCAAAACTGACGATACTTTAAAGAATACCAGAAGAGTAATAACTATTACATAAAAATTTTTAAAAAAAGACAGACTTTCCATACTAAATGTAAAAAGAACTGAACTTTCCTCATACAGGAGAGGAAATCATTAAGTTAGGCGAAGTCTATTAGTTGATGAGGCTCTCACTGGATGCTTGGGGCTGGTGTACTGAGACGACCCAGAAGGATGGTACGGGGAGGGAGTGGGGAGCGGGCTTCAGGATGGGGAACATGTGTATACCTGTGGCGGATTCATGCTGATGTATGGCAAAACCAATACAATACTGTAATTAACCTCCAATTAAAATAATTAAATTTATATTAAAAAAAAAAGGTGGCAGCACCTCCCCGTCAGGGAAGTAAAAGCAACTATCTACTAGGCTGGCGGATACCTAATGAGCACAATGTCACCTGAAAAACAAGCACAGACCATTACTTTCAGACCATAAATTCAGCTTCATACAAAGAGTAATAAAAGCAGGTTACGGTTTAGCTGACCAAACATGTGGTTTGTCCTTTTTTCCTACCACTGTCATCAGTCTCTACAATATTATTATATCAATTCTTACTCAATACTTCCAAAATGAAAATGGGTCTTATGCAGCCATTTAATATTTTTAAAATTATTACCTGAAATTTTAAACTGAGCAGAGATAGTCAGGATTTGGAGGTAGCTGAAACCACAATAACTGGACTTTCCTGCTGGTTCACTGGTTACAAATCCACCCGCCAATGCAGAGGACACGAGTTTGATCCCTGGTCCCAGAAGATTCCTCATGCATCACAACTACTGAGCTGTGCTCTAGAGCCTGTGAGCCACAACTGCTGAAGCCCGTGTGCCCTACAGCCCGTGCTCCGCAACAAGAGAAGCCACCACAATGAGAAGACCCCACATTCCAACTGGAAACTTAGCCCCTGCTCACCACAGCTAGAGAAAGGCTGCACAGCCAAAAATAAACAAACAAAAACAACCTGTAACAAATGAGAACAACCAAGGAGAATAGAACACCAAAGATACCAACAGATAAGAAGTTATCAAGGAAAAGTACTATTAAAAAAAAAAAAAAAAAAACAGGAAAATCAGAAGGAAGTTGTAAGAAATTACTGATGTGTATGGTATCATTGAAACCTTGAAATTTCAAGATTAATGAGAAAAGTATCATTGAATGTAACAGATGTATCTACTCCCTATAGAATATTCTCAAAATTGCAGCCAGGGTGAGCCTTTGAGAATACAAAACAAATTATGCCCATCTTTTGCTCAAAATCCTGTAACACCTTCTGCTTCACTGAGAATAAAGACTAAAGTTCTTATAAGATACTGCATGATCTGTCCCACCCTTTACCTCTGACCTCTTCTCTCCCACCATTCAGCCACCTCTCTCCCTCTTCTTTAGCGGCACTGGCTTCCCTGTGATTCCTCAAATGTGCCAGTACCCCTCTGCCTAAGGGTCATCATTCCAGTTCAGTGAGTCTCAAAGTTTAGCAGGTATCAGAGTCAACAGGAGGGCTTGTTAAATACAGACTGCTGGGCCCCATTTCCAGAGTTTCCTCTTTAGCAGATCTAGGGTTGCTGCTTTTCAGTCACTCAGTTGGGTCCAACTCTTTGCGACCCCATGGACTGCAGCTTATCAGCCTTCTCTGTCCTTCACTATCTCCCAGAGTTTGCTCAACTCATGCCCATTGAGTCGATGATGCCATCCAACCATCTCATGCTTTGTTGTCCCCTTCTCCTCCTGCCTGCAGTCTTTCCCAGCAGGGTCTTTTCCAATGAGATCTGGCGTAAAACCTGAGAATTGGCATTTCTATTAAGTTTCAAAGTAAAGAAGGTCTAAAGACCACAGTTAAAAAACCAATACTCTAAGCTATCTATTCTCTTTGCTAGGAAACCTCTTTCCCACACCTATACATTTGGCTATTCCCCCACCATCTTCAAAGCCTTTGTTTAAATCTCACCTTCAAATTCAGGCCTCTCCTGATCACTCATTAATACTGCAGCCCGTACCCACTGCCTCCATTCTAACTTACTTACTGCTATACTTCTCCTCTCTCTACAACTGTTATTTAGTCATCATAATTACTGTTTCCTCTTCTTAAAATGAAAGCCCATGAAGGAATAAATGATTGTCTATTTTGTTCATTGATGTATTCCCAAGAACCTGGAACAAAGTGCTCAACTAACTTTTGAATAAATGGAAGAATGAAATAAAAAAATGAAAGAAAATGGACAGTAAAAGCTGCAACTCAGTTCAGTTCAATTCAGTCGCTCAGTCGTGTCCGACTCTTTGCGACCCCATGAATCACAGCATGCCAGGCCTCCCTGTCCATCACCAACTCCCGGAGTTCACTCAGACTCACGTCCATTGAGTCCGTGATGCCATCCAGCCATCTCATCCTCGGTCGTCCCCTTCTCCTCCTGCCCCCAATCCCTCCCAGCTTCAGGGTCTTTTCCAATGAGTCAACTCTTCGCATGAGGTGGCCAAAGTACTGGAGCTTCAGTTTTAGCATCATTCCTTCCAAAGAAATCCCAGGGTTAATCTCTTTCAGAATGGACTGGTTGGATCTCCTTGCACTAGGTTAAAGTAATCTTGCCCTGAGTAGTTTCAGTACTCTGGTAGGGGCAGAAAAGCAAACTGCATTAAGAAGGAATGAGAGGTAAAATGAAGAGTCAGCGTGGACTGGCCTTTCTGGAAGCTGGTTGAAAAGACAGAAGTTAAGGAACAAGGCAGAATGGGGAGGAGGGATTGTTCAGATTTGGGGATGGAAAACACCAGTATGTTTATAGTAAGTATTCTTTAAGAGAAAAAAGTGGGTAAAGAGGAAACAGAATAAAAAACATTTGGAGTAAGATCCCAGAGAAAGTTGGAGAAATCAGAGCCAGGAATCAGGTTAAAACAAAATGGTCATAAACAAAAAGAGGGTCACCACTTCCTCAGAGTAGAGAACTGAAATGAAAATCAATATGCATATAAGCTTACAATTAGGAAGTGAAAAGTCAGAAGTTGAGTGAGATCATTTGAAATAGGAGGCAAGCTCACAGGCTGACAATAGGGATAAAGGTTGAGTAAATGGCCTGAAAAAAAAGAGAAATGGGGGGGGAAAGCTGACCCATAGCAATCAAAAGGTTTAATGGCAGAGCAGCGAGTTTTGCTGAAGACTGGAGAAGGGGTACATGTGTTTTAACACTAATCAATATAATTTCTTGATTCGGATAAATTTTAGCTTTTTTGGTTTTCTTCCAATCCCTCTTTTACACTGCTGCCTGTTACTTTTCTAAAGCAGACATCTGATCACATCATTTTTCTGTTTAAAAATATTTGATGGCTCACCTGAGGTTTAAAGAAAATCTAAATCCCTTAAGCAAGATATTCAGTGCCCTTTGCATTCCAATCTCAACCTGTACTTTTATAAATTTATATCCAACCACTCAACAAACATACATATATCTCACACTGCACCTGTATTAGATCAATCTCAATATCCTTTAAAAGTTCTTTATGCTTTCAACTGCTCATTTGGTTCCTTCTGATGGGAATTCCCAAGTGGAAAGGATACATCCTCCAAGACATTACCATCACACATTACCATCACAATGAAAACTTTCTAAATCCAAGTGAAGGTATTTGATCCCTCCTTTGCATTACTGCAGGCTTTCATACATAACGCATTGTATTTGTCTATGTGTCTTCTCTATCCCACTGGGGTATATATAATCTCGAAACTGCCTGTCTGGAATCATGGTGCGAAACTGAGGAGGAATAAACATGTCCCTAAAAATGTGTAACTAGAATCAGTCACCATTCAGGTTTGCAATCAAATTTACATCACATGAGTTGCCTGAAGATGTCAACCATAACACAGTCCCAAGTCAAAAGTCTACTTAGCTCCGTAGCAGCAGCAAAAGCAAATCCTCTCTAGGAAATTCATCTTTGTACAGGCCACCAAAACTCCCCACCAAAATAATTCAGAGGAAAATGAACACCCTACTTAAAAAAAACAAACAAACAAACATTAAACATGCAAGAAAAGAAGGTACCAAAAAATGAGAACCAGCTGGGATAGCAAAAATTAGAAATTAGACCCAGATACCAGAAACTAGCAGGCAAAGAGGAAAATTACAACAAGCCCATAATTAAAATGTTTAAAGTCATAAAAATAAATTTGAAAAACAGAAGAAAAATTTTAAAAAGTGACCAAAGAACAAAATAAAAATGAAACACTAAAACAAAAACTGTAACTGAAATTTAAAATTCAATAAGTGGGCTTAAGGCCAATCAGACAAGAGATAAAGAATTTGAGAACTAGGTGGACTGAAAGATACATCAGAGGAAATTTTCCAGAATGTATCACACAGTTAGAGATGGAAATTTAAAAGAAATGAAAGGTAAAGTGAGATGATTTAATAAAACATACTGATACAATATAGAGTTCAAAAAAAGAGAATGGGACAATGTAAGAGATAATGACAATTTTCAGAATCAATGAAAACTGGGAGCAAAACAGATCCCAAGCGGAATAAAAATAAAAATTACAATTAACACATCACAGTTAAACTGTGGAGTATTAAGACAAAAACAGGGTCTTTAAAGCAACTAGAGAAAAATGATAGATTACCTTCAAATGAGAAACTGTTAAGATGGACAAAACTGTTAAGATGACTTTCCAAAGTTAACAATGGAAGCCAGAAAATATCTTCAACATATTGATAATACAATTAACTAATTTAAAATTCTAAACCGGGAAAACTGTCTTTAAAGGGGGGTAAAGGCAGTGGTACTCCCCTCCAGTACTCTTGCCTGGAAAATCCCATGGACAGAGGAGCCTGGTAGGCTGCAGTCCATGGGATCGCTAAGAGTCGGGCACGACTGAGCGACTTCACTTTCACTTTCCACTTTCATGCATTGGGGAAGGAAATGGCAACCCACTCCAGTGTTCTTGCCTGAAGAATCCCAGGGACGGGGAAGCCCAGTGGGCTGCCGTCTATGGGGTCGCACGGAGTCGGACAAGACTGAAGCGACTCAACAGCAAACAGAAATAACTTTTTCTATGGTAGACACAAACTACTACATGGAAATTGTTAAAAACGTATTTTAAGTATAAGTGATTCTAGACATAGAAGAGTGAGTCAAAAAAGAGTTAAAATACATGGCCAAAGGTAGGCAAAAACTCCTTGTGTATCTGGAGGAGGGTAAATAACTTGATTAACTTTAAACATTGGTAAGAATTCATGTTACAATTCTTAAAGGAATCAAAATGAGACCAAAAGCTTAATATCTTAACTTTCAAACCAGTAAAAGAAAAAAAAAATTTTTTTTAACAAAAAAACAAGAGTCAAGAAAGAAAAAAAGGAAATACAAAGATCAGTAATCATGAAAAAGTGTGAACAAATTACATGTTCTTGTTAAAAGACAAAGATTATCAGGTTAAATTACAAATGAAATTGACTCCATATTATGTGCAAATAACCTTTGGAACAAGAAGATACAGAAAGACTAAAAGGATAGGCACTAACATACAAAAAACATATATTCTATGAAGAGAAAGACGGTGTGGCTGGCTATTAATAAGAGACAAAATAATCTTAGGCAAAATTACTACTAGACATAGAGGTCACTATATAGTGGTAAGAATAATAATTTCCTAGCCTCAATGTATTTAAAGTAAAAACTGAAAACCAGAAATCCACCACCACCACTGGCAGATTTTAGCAAGCCTCTCACTAACTGATAAATCAAGCAGGTCAAAAACTTTACATCTTCCTCTAAGATGTGAACATAAAAGCCAGATCTAACAACCCAAACATTCCTTTCAAACACACAAGGAAGTTACAAAAATTGATCACATGCTCGACAATAATTCAAGTGTCTAGAAATATTTCACAGGATTGGTACCACACAGGTCTCTGATAATGTGACTGACTTACAAGTGGATAACAGAAAAACAGCTAAGAAACCTACATGCTTGGAAGTTAAGAAATAGTTCCAAATAGCCTACAGGCCAAAGAACAACAAAAATTAGAAAATACTTAGAACTGAATGAAAAAAATTTACATATCACAAGCTGAGATGCAACTAAAATAGAAATTTTATAGCCCAAGTGAAAGTTGCTCAGTCATGTCTTAATTCTTTGCAACTCCATGGACTGTACAGTCCATGGAATTCTCCAGGCCAGAATACTGGAGTGGGTAGCCTTTCTCTTCTCCAGGGGATCTTCCCAACCAGGAATGGAAGTGGGGTCTCCTGCATTGCAGGTGGATTCTTTACCAACTGAGCTATCAGAGAAGCAAAATTTATAGCCCAAAATGAGGTTAATAGAATTTTATATCACAAAATGATATCAATAGTAGAGAGGCTAAGAATTAATGAGTTAACAAGCAGGGAACTTATTTTTGAGGAAAGTTTTAAAGATATGGGGAGATAAAATTTATAAATGCCACAGTTAATAAAAAGGTAAGATATTTAAGAATAACTCAGTATAAACTGTTCAACTTACAGGAAATTAACAAATTACTAGAAAAATACAGTTTACCTAAACTGCTTTACCCAGAAATAAAAAACATGAACAGTCAGTAGTTTAAAACCTCCCCAGGAAAACTCCATCCTGCCCCAGATAATTTTACCTGCAAGATCTACCAAATATCCCAGGAATGAGTACAACCTGAAACCTATTGGAAAGAGGAAAAACTACTCTTTAACTCATTATAAGCATCATAATTTTATACTAGGCTCCCCCTCCCCCCACCCAGTGGAGAATTAGTCTGCAATGCAGGAGACAAAGGAGGGCAGGTTCAATCCCTGGGTTGGGAAGATTCCTGGGAGGAAAAAAATGGCAACCCACTACAGTATTCTTGCCTGAAAAGTCCCACAGACAAGAGGAGCCTGGCGGGCTACAATTTATAGAGTCACAAAGAGTTGGACACACTACCCACCTTATACTAAAATTCGTAAGGAAAAACAAGGAACAAAGCTACAGGCTCTGAACATAGGTGAACACTTCTAAACAAATATTAGCAAACCTTTATTTATGAAGGTTTCATAACTGCCCAAAACTGAAAGAACCAAATGTCCCTCAAGTGGGAAACGGATAAAAAAAACTGCAGCAAAGCCATAGAATGGGACATTCAGCAATAAAACCGAATCAACTATTGATACCTGTAACCACATGGATCAACTTCTTCAAACACACTAATCACAGAAGCTAGGATTAAAAAACAATGTTCTACATGACTGGAAATGGCAAAAGTATAGGGTCAGAAAAACAGCGGTTACAAGTTGGATTGGTGGCATGAGAGAACTGGCAGGAGTTAATGGAACCGTTCTATATCTGAATAGTGAAGGCTGGCAATGATTACCCAACTGCTTGCATCTATCAAAACTCAAAGAACTACACAGTTAAATGGATAAATTTTACTGTATCTAAATGTACACTCCCATAAAAGAAGAAAAGAAAAATTAACAAACCAAATCCATGATGTATAAAAATAATGTATCACGAACTAGCTGGGTTTATCCCAATCATACAAGAGTGGTTTAACTCTATAAAATCAGCTAATATAATCCATTACATTAATAAACAAGAAAAATTAGATGCTCTTCTCCATAATGAAGAAAAAATATCTGATAAACTTCAACATCCATTCATGCTAAAAATTTCAACAAAGAATGGTAGTGAGGTCTGAATCCCTACAATAAACTTAACCAACACTATGTTTAAAAGTAAACATCAAAGAAGGGATATATATATATATGTATGGTGGACTCACTCTGCTGTACAGCAGAAATGCAACACTGTAAAGCAACTAAACCCAATCAAAAAAAAAGTAAATGGCACAAGTATCCCCTGTAAGTTAGGGATCAGAAGTGCCCATTACCACTTATGTTAAAATTGTATTATTAGCCTTGATCAGCACTTAAAGCCAAAATGAAACAGAATTTGTCATCATCCAACAATTTGACTGTCTACGTAGACAGTGCAAAAAGAATTCAGACAAAATATTAGAATCATTTCAATGAAGCACACTACCAAAATAACCAGTTACCCCTTCAAAGGAAATCTCATTATTAACTGAAATTTTAAATTCTATTACCTGGACTAGATTCAGCAGTGTCAGATTTCAGGGAAAGCTGTTTTGTTCCATCTTTAACTTTTTTCAATCGGTTCTTATCTCCTGGTAAAGTCAATTTTTGCCTGAGTGGTTTTAATTCAAATGCCTGAAAAGTTTTGACCTGTGTTTTCTCCTCAGGAGCTACTTCTTTACTTGAGTCTTTTATAATACTGACATTATCAGTGCTTGTTTGGTCCTCAAAGTTCAACGTTTTAGGATCTTCTTGCACATTCTCCTCTTTGCTACTCAAAGCCAGTTTTTCATCCTTATTGATGCACTCTAGTTCCAACTGTATTTGCTTATACTTCAAAAGTAAATCTTCAAAAGTTTCTTCCCCACAGTTTTCACTTTTTGATGAATAATTCTGTTTTCTTGACGGAGATCTTCCAAAATTTTTGGCTGAACAGTGTATTAAGGAAACCAGTTGCCAAAAATTTTCCAGTTAATTTAACAAAAACACATTAAGTTATAGATGAATTGTCACCCTTTTTTGTGTTTTTCAAAGAGGAATTGATATTTTAAAATTACTAAATTCCATTTAATACATGTGCTATTATGTTAAGCATGTTCATTATGTGCCCATATTTCAAATTTAACAAATATTCATATAAACAGTCCATTTACAAGATCACCAGTGTCACATATTACCCACAGTATCCACAGATAACAGCACCTAGTTAGTTTACAGCATTTTTCTGCAGGTATCAGGAAAGCCCATAATGGCTGCTTGTTAAAGATTTGTTTCTGAAGGAAGAGGGGAGAAACTAAATGGTTTGTCACAGATGTTGATAATTTACACTTCAAATAATCAGAAGATGTTTTTCATTAGTTTCTTCTTATGTCTCCAATTTTTAAAAATAAGAGATAAAAATGAACACTGATAATTAATATTTAAGACTAAGTTAAGAATAAAAAACACTGTATTGAAAACCTAACACATAGCAATCTTAGAACTCAAGTATACTAACATCCAAAATAGGTACAACTAAGACAATGAAACCAGTTTAAAAAAAAAAAAAAAAAAAACCTTACGTTGTATTCAAGATGTATCTTCTAATTTTTCCTTGAAGATAAGGATATCTAAAACCTGTTATTTTTGGTCTTTCTTTTCTTTAACATAGTGATACATAAAACATAACTTCATGGTTGGAAGTGGCTACAAAGTTCCAAACTAAAATTTTTATTCAAAATAATTCACACATGTAAAAACTGTTCCACCTCACTTCTCCAGTCTAGAAATTAATTAAAGACAAGTATTTTATTTGGTTTTAACACAATAAGGCATTAATAGATCATTAACTTGGCTAGGATATAACATTACATTTCCCTAAATATAGTTTCTTCTGTGTAACAATTTACTGGACAATCTGCAAAGATTTTTCAACTTCTCTAATGACCAATTTAAGAATGGGAATTAACACCAAGTATTTTAGAAACTAAATGATCACTACAACTGAAAATCTTTAGAAGTTCTGCAGCAAAACTGTTCTAGCAAGTCTTTGGTTTTCAGATCTCCTTTTTACAGCTAGGTTTCTTGAAATACTAGTCTCTCATTACCTGACTTTCTCCTCAACCAAATGGAATCTGGCTTCTGCTGGCTGAGTTTATCCATCATGTTTTCACACCTTATTCTATCTGATTTCTTTGCAACATTAAACACTGTAAATACTTCTCTCTCATGGCTTCTGTAACTCCACTCTTCCTTTGTTTCTCTAGGTTTTGGGGTGTGTTTTTTTTGGTCTTTATGACACCTTTCTCTCCCAACTGCTGCAACAATAGTGCTCTCCAGTGAGTCCTACTTAGTCTCTCTTTTTATTTTGAGCATTCTAATGCACTCCCATAGTTCTGCCTGGTGATATTTGGGGTTCTATCTCCCACAAGCCATCTTCCATCCTATTGTTAATCTTTCTAGAACACAAATCTTATCCCTTGTTTTAATCTCACTAAGAATAGAGTCCAAAATCCTTACAATACATACAATCCTTACAATGGCATACAATGCTTTCATGATTCCCTTCCAATCTCACCTCTTCAATGTTTATCACAATTTATCCATAGCTTTGTGTCTAGGTTTTTCTGGTCTTCAAATTTACCCCAATTCAAAGGCCCCCTTGCTATGTGAAGCTAGATAATTACTTGCTCCCCGACCCCACCATTACATACTCTGTACATAAACTTGGGTAATTATCTACATTTAAATCTCACTTTTTCAATTGGAGTCCTAGCAACTAAAAAAATAAGACTAGAGTCCTTGGAAACATTCAGAAAGAGAAAAGATTCAATACACTAATGAAAAATAAAATAACTAAAGGACAGAAAAAAGGAAAATCAACTGAGCTATGACTAATTAATCTCCTTCAAGGCTAAATGAAGTGTCCTACTTCTACCTACACAGAACAGTTAGAATGAAACCAACACTTAAATGATTTAATATAAAATTGGTCAACATGGAGTTTCTAACTGAAACCTGGTTTATGTTAGCTATGACAAGATTTGAAAGTTTAAGCAGCAGCCATTCAAAGGAGACATGCTAAGACTGATTGACAAAGTGCCTATCAATAAGGAAAATTAAAAATGAACGAGAATGAAAATAACTACCTCCAACAGAATCTGGTTTATTCTCTTTCTTTAAAGCTGCATCTAGCATATTTTAATTATTACTGAAAAAGTTTTAAAAAATACCCACCTGTACTCATGCTACTTCACTTCTACATTATGGAAATAAGTCACAGAATAACTATTATTCTTTCATAATCCAATTCTTATACATAAAAATGTTACAATCACACAGTGGAAATAAAAATTAAACTTAGTATAATTATGGTATTAAAGGAATTTAAAGTAACAAAATTTTTTTTTTTACAAAATTTGCTCACGTTACATAAAAGTGGCTGGGAACTATGTTTCTCTTCACAAATTCTTATAAAGAATTCCACCTCTAGGATGGATTACTGATACACCTCAAGGAAAACAATGAGAAAACAGTTGTGCAGGATGTGTGAAAAGAAAAACAGCAAGACAGCTCATTTCTGATAAGTTACTAGAGAAATCAGACTGGATACTCTCCATACTTGTTTCACAACACCATATGCCTGTTCATTAATAAAAACATCTAAGGTTAACAATTAATAAAGGTATATGGCAGAAGCCAAATTGATATCAAATGCATGGACAGAAAGAAGGCAAAAGCAGGAAGTAGGCAAGTTTATGGCATCACCTCCTCCTCTAACATAAAACAAACTAAGAAAAAACTTTAAGCTCCCACAGTACTTTTTACAGACCTCAATTTGAACTTTTTACACTGAATACAATTAACATTTGTCTCTTCAACACACAAGTTTCATGTTTCTATTCCTTTTTTATGCTTTTTAAAATTTTTTATTGAGGGTAATTGTTTTACAGAATTTTGTTGTTTTCTGTCAAACCTCATTTTTGTATTCTTAAATAATTTACATGCCTATAATTAAACAGCCCTTCTGTTCTTAAACTCAGAACTGACAACTAACAAATCCTTGGTTAAAAAAAATATCTTGGGCTAAGGTTTTCTATATTCAAAGAACATTTTCTTTTTAAAAGTTAAATACCTATGTGATTTTTTTCCTGAAACAATCCTGCATGCTCCTGACCCAACTTGTGGTTGCATAATTTTTTTCAGAGCACTAGCATCAGAAGCTCCTCCTCCCTATCTAAACTACATTTCTGGTCCTCTTTCTATCCTGACATCTGGCAAAGACCATTTGGTCTTAAGTATTCTGTTAAAATAACATTGAGTGTCTCCCCAACAAATGCATTACATGTAGGTTTCATATATAATGAATATATTAAAAACTCATTACAGCATGGAAGTTACAATCAACAATAAGTATTCTCAATAAACTATTTTTAGGCAGTTAAGATGGAGTATGTCAAGACATAGTTCTACAAATAATCTGAAAGAGAATATTAATTAATATAATTACTATAATATATACATCTGCATCACTTTGCTGTATCTTCAAACACATACGTATAACTTAAAAAAAATTTTTTTTAAGGATAGTTCTACAAACACATCTTAAAATAGCAAATCCTCAGATGAATAAACTCAGGAATATTTAAGATAACTAAGAAGAAGATTAGAGGGGACAAGAATCAGGTATTTGCTATTTTCCTCCTTAACCTCTCCATTAGCTCCACCTCCCCATAAACCCCATGGTTTCCAATGTATTAAAATTAAAATGCTGGTAAGTTTCATTCTCTCTCTAGTCCACAACTGTCAGCACCAAGAGTTATAAAATGCCCAAAATATGGACATAAGAAATAGAGAAGTTAAGGAGGTAAAGCTTCTGCCAAAGATACATGAATTTCAAACCCCTGAAATTAATAGTTGGTGACACCAGGACTTTTTCCCCCCAACTTTAAAACGCAGCAATGTATAAGAATAAATCAAGAAAGGTTAAAAAAAAAAGAATCACAAATAAAAACAGTAAGATTCGGTGTAACGAAACTTCATAATCTTCAATGTCAACAGTGCAATACGATATAAGAAACAGTATTCCTCAAACTTTTTATGGCTAATACTTTTTTCTCCCTCTAACAATCTAAAGCAGCTTCACATAACAAAGTTTACTAACAAAAACAAAGGCTAATGAAACCTGGGCTTGTGATGTAGTATTTCAAATCTGATTTTATACTCAGATTCCACTAGTTTGGCCCCCATCCAAAACAAGTTACTGCTAAAAAAGCAATATACTCAATCACGTAATTTTAAGAAACAAGGCGAGATTGACACGGGGTTTACCAACGAACCACCTACGTTAAGTATTTTGACCAATGAAAGATAAGCGGTTCCGACGGTTCAGAAAAGTTACTCATCTCATACCTAGTAATGACGCTAAAGGGAACTTTAGTGACACACCCAGGGCAGACCGCCACGTTAAGGATACAACTCTTCCGAGGTGGAGAGGGCTCTCGCCAGTTCTGGCTGCTGCCGAATCCGGATCCCGCTCCTCCTCCCAGAGGTCTGCCCCCCGGCTTGCCTCCTCGCTCACCCCCTCCTCGTCCCCGACTCCAGCGACTCCCACCCCGGTAAGGCCTGCCTCGAAAACGGAAACGGTCCAAGGCGATGTGGCTCCGTTCCCAAAACGACGGCCGGGGGCTGCTTTCGGACAGGGAGCTGGAAGGCATCCTCACGGAGGGCGGGTGAGACCGGAACGGCTCTTTGGGTCGGTAGCTGCTGTGTCCCCTGAGGTGGCCCCGGTCTGACGCGTGCCGCGAGCGTGAGAAATTCCTCAGCTGCAGCTGAGAAGAGGACGACGACGAGGAGCCACCGCCTCCGCCGGATCCACCGCCCCGGGCCGGGTGAAGAGGCCTTCGCCGCGGGTACGGTAACAGCCCGCCGCCACTGCTGCTGCTGCTGCTCCGGCTCCGTATCTGACTGTTATTGTCGTCGTCGCTGATCTCCCCATCTTCAAGCTCCCCTTCTTCCTTAGGCGAGAGGCCACTGGAAGCCAGGGCCGGAGTATCTGCAGTCGCCATCCCGGGAGCAGCGCTTTCCACACAACCTTAGCTCTCTATCCGGGGATCCGCCCGACTACTGCAGTCCTCTCCGGTTTCCTTCCTTCCTAACGGACCCGGTCGGTGCGGCCTTATCCTGTTTGGAGACCTAGCGGGCTCTGCTCCCCAACTTCCCCGCACCCCAGCTCTTTCTCGCCGGACCGTCGCAACCCACTTCCCTACCCTAGCGCCCCCTTGCTCCTCCGCGATGGGAGCTCTTCCGCCTCGCGAGAAAGTGGCTCTGGAAGTGGCTCTGTTTGGCCGTCACTTCCTGCGGCACGCCGGAAACAAGTCCCATTCACGCGATAGTAATTAGGACCGCGCGATGCTCCCTGGGAGTTGTAGTGTTTTTTTAATTGCCGCTCGCTTTGAGGTTATCCTTCCAGTCTGAGGCTCGTACCTATTCCTGACTGGCCTTTGCGGGTTTGGGGTGCGTGGCGGGGTAGGCGGGCCTGTTTTTAATCTTGGCCTCGAGAGAGTTTCATAGTAATAGGGGAAATAGGGGGCACACCTCGCCTAATTGCTCGGTGGCCCGCAGCTAAAGAGACGCTATATAGTCCCACTCCCTTTCCGGAGCCGGGGAGAGGGCGGGTTGCGTCCGCCATGTTGGTGAAGGCAAACGAGGGCGACGGGCGCTCCAGGACCGTCGGCTTTGAAGGCTCAAGTCCGCCATATTAATAAAGAGAACGGGCAGGTTGACCCCTCCCGCCCCCCACCTGCTACACACGCACACACGCATACACACACATACCCCGGCTTCCCAGCCATCTCTGGCAACTCAGCTCGGTGGGCCCTTCCCCAGCCTCTTTTGCCCAGGGTCCGCCCGAAGGAAGCGTAGCATCCCGCGCCTCAAATCAGTCTTAAGACGGCGCCGAATGAGGTGGAAAGGGAAATGCCGACCAATTGCGCCGCGGCGGGCTGTGCTACTACCTACAACAAGCACATTAACATCAGCTTCCACAGGTAACCTGGGCCGGGAGTGGGGCTGACGGAAACGGGAGTTCCTACACTGGGTATCACTTGTGTGAAAAGAACAAGAGGATTCTACTAGTTTTAACTTAGCTATTAAGTAGCAACGACGCATCATTTTTGCCTTTTGTGTTTCTCAAATCTGTCCAGTTTTTCTGTCCCTTCGGGGAAGGTTTACTCAAGTTCTGTACCGTGATCAGTCCTTCTCTCGAAAGCGACAGGAGGATACCTTAATTTTCTGCTCTTTTATTTCCTACGTATTCGACCAGATCTTGATGTTAATGACACCATAAGAGGAAGTGAGATCTTCCTTTTCAAGTCAGCAATCACCTAAAAAGACGACTACGTTCCGTTATAATTAGTTCTCACTAGCTATATTGACATGGGAAGCGTTTAAGATTTCTGATAGTCACATACGGTAACTGCGGAGGAATTGTCATTAATAGCAGTAGAATTAAGCTATGTGAATGAAAATGGAAAAGATAAGCTTTCTATTCTTAATAGAACAACGTAGTATACAAAGAACCCAGGTTACATTCTTCTTGGTTTGCCGAAAAGCGGTCAAAATTTTTTAATTCGGTCAAATCAGGACTCTGGAAAGCACGCTGAATACTACATGAAATAATGACTTGGTAAACATTTGCCTTCTCTGCAAGTGCCTGCCGTATGCTTGAAGAAAAGAATATTCAAAAAGTTAAGTGCAAACAGTTCTGCATTTATATACTTTGTAACTTAATAATATCTTAGAATTCAGAAAATGAAATCCTTGACCTTTCTTCCCACCTCATTGTGACTAAATGTACCCCCTATTAAAAGTTACCACCTAAAAAACAAAATCCTTGTCGTGTTTATGTTTTTCATGTATGTCATGCAAATGTAGTACTTTATTCATTGATCCATCTAATGTATTAAAAAGCAGAGATATTACTTTGCCAACAAAGGTCCGTCTAGTCAAAGCTATGGTTTTTCCAGTAGTCATGTATGGATGTGAGAGTTGGACTATAAAGAAAACTGAGCAGTGAAGAATTGATGTTTTTGAACTGTTGGAGCATCAGGGAGTTGGAGAAGACTCTTGAGAGTTCCTTGGACTGCAAGATCAAACCAATCAATCCTAAAGGAAATCAGTTCTAAATATTCATTCGAAGGACTAATGCTGAAGCTGAAGCTCAAATACTTTGGTCACCTGATGCGAAGCACAGATTCACTGAAAAAGACCTTGATGCTGGGAAAGACTGAAGGCAGGAGGAGAAGGGGAAGACAGGAGAAGAGAATGAGATGGTTAGATGGCATTACCAACTCATGGACATGAGTTTGAGCAAGCTTGGGGAGTTGGTGATGCACAGGGAAGCCCAGCATGCTGCAGTCCATGGTGCACCATGGGGCTGCAAAGAGTGGGACACAACTGAATGACTGAACTGAACTGAATGTGTGCCAAGCTCTTAGCACCTGACATGGTGCTAAGGATCCAGAAAATTCCTGGACTTGGAATGAGAACGACCGACATAAATAATTACAGTTAAATGCCACAGAAGAGACTTTCAGGGAGTCCTAATTTAGCCTTGGAAAGTCAAATAACACTTCTCAAAGGATGTGAAATTTCAAATGTGACCAAAAGATGACATATATCTGGTCCTGTACAATACTTTTAAGGATTTTCTGTTTTATCCAGTGAGTTCTTGAGTAGGCTTACAAAGAATGGAGTGATTAGATTTCCATATTAAAAAGCCCTCAGGCTGCAGTGCGGAGAATTACAGTGTTACCTAAAGTGCTAGTTAATCATCATCATGAGATGAATTTGACAAGAAAGGAGCTTATTACAGAATGTTAACATACCTACTATTTCACAGGGATATCCTGATGCAGCTCAGTGGAATTAAACAATGTACTTCTGATGCTGACACAATCAACCCTAGATTGATAGAGAAAAAAGTTAGGGCCCTGTAATAAAATAAGGGAGACTCAGTGGACTAGACTAGTCCTGAGAGTAGGGATGGGAAGAAGTAGACAGGTTGAGAAATGTTTGAGGAGAAATTATTGTATATGGTAATTTGATTTGGAAGATGAGAAAGAGGGTGGAGTCATGGCACCAACAATGAATGTTTAGGAGATGTGTGGTGGTACACTAACATACATACCTCCTTTCCATGTTTGACCATTTGCTTGCTATGAAATTAACATATTCATGTGTAACCTCAGTTTAGGCCTTAAAATAGCATTATTCATAATGAAATTAATTCCTATTTCATAATTAACATTTAATTCACTCCTTTCCTAGGACATTTGTACACTTCTTTATCCCCATATACAACTTACATTGCCTACACTTATTGTCCCCATTTTTCTTCTCTCTTCCTCAGCCCATTCGAGACTGAGTCTCCCCAGTAATCTTTTGAACTGTTCTTGCTAACATGAATTGTCACTCCTCCATCTTTTTTCATCGCATGTGATCATTTCCTCCCTGAAATACTCTCTACTTTGAATTATTTGACACTAACTTTGTGATTTTCATCTTACTTCCTTGGCCTAACTTCAGTGCCCTCCACCACTCTATCACCTAGCCCATTCTCATCAAAAGGATTGGTTAACATTTACTTGTTGATGCCTCCTAAATCAGTACTTCCAGTCCAAATCTCCAGTGGGTTTTAGACCTTTAGATGAAATGTCTCAATTATTTCCCCCATCTCTTCAGTTCCTCACATTCAGCACACTGAAACTGTACTCTTGAACTTGTCCTTCCCCCAAAACTACATTTCCCATGTTCCCTTTCTCATAAAAGGAAACACCAGCCACCCAGAAGCTGGGCGTTATCCTTCCTTGACTTCTCACCATTCCCTCTCGATTGAAGTAGTAAAACAACTTCTTAAGTAGTTCACTGCTTCCATTCATGTCCTTCTAACTGCTCTTTTATAGTAGATGGTGTGTTGCTAAATGTTTAACAACAAGATCTCCAGGGAAGGGCAAAAACCCTGATTTATAGTGATTGTCCAATTTGCAGAATATAAATACTCCCAACCATAACTGGTTTTAAGCTACCAACATGATATCACTGATCTTGGAGTTGGGAAGAAATGTACAGTACTACCCTATTCTGTATCATTTATTTCATACAGGTTTCGTACATATAAGTAAACTTAAGTGTAGATAATAGTAAAATAACTAGGTAGTGGGTTTTTAATATGTATTACCTTTGTTTTTAATCTACTTAAATGCAAACTTACATAATTTTTAATCATGTCTGTGTTTAACAACTAGTTAAAACATTTTCTGTTAACAGTCAACTCTAGTCTCTTGATGACTTACCAATACCATTTTGGATAAAATTCAAAATCACTGTTTATCTTAGCAGGCCCTCCATCATCATGTCGTGTCATAACACTTCTCTGTACCCAAGATACTCTTTAATATTCTTCACTACTCCATTTCCCTAGCTAATTCCCATACTCTTGTAAGGTCTCCTGATGGGATTAGCTCTTCCTATTACGGTTCCATGCAATCCTGTACTTACCCTTTTCTAAGTTCATATAATTACACTTGTAATTACATTCATAATATTGGGTTGGCCCAAAAAGTTCGTTCAGGTTTTTCCATAAGATTCTATGGAAAAGCTCGAATGAACTTTTTGGGTCAACCAATAATAAAAACTATTTATTTAACATTTACCATGTACTGTGCACTGGGCTGGGCTTCTCTGGTGGCCCAGATGGTAAAGAGACTTCCCGCAGTGCAAGAAGCTTGGGTTCGATCCCTTGGTTGGGAAGATTCCCTGGAAAAGGGAATGGCAACCCACTCTACTATTCTTGCCTGGAGAATCCCATGGACAGAGGAGCCTGGAAAGCTGTAGTCCATGAGGTCACAGAGTCGGGTAGGACTGAGCAGCTAACACACACACACACACACACACACACACACACACACACACTGAGCTAAGCATTTACTCACATTGTCTCATTTAATTCCTAGAACCCCACTAGGTACCATTATTACTCAACTTTATGGGTGATAAAACTGAGGCCTAAAAAGATTAAACAACATCGTTAAAGTCACCCAGCTGTTATGTGAAGGATCCAGGATTGATACCTGGTTTGATTCCAGAGAAACTGTTCTCGGCCACTCTTTTCTGCTACATCAGGGTGTTTGATTCTGTACCTTCCTCATTATACCTTCAAAAAAGGGGGATATCATAAAGGTAGGTCAGTTTTATTTACCACCATGTCTTCAGTGCCTAGGACAGTGCTTGGAATGTTAAGAGATATTCAGTTATTTATTAAAGACCCTAGCAAAGTAGCACTGTTGAAAATACTGAGTGATTTTCCAAAACATCTAATGCTTCTGAAAGCATGCTTTTATTTTTGTGTAGGCAAGAATATATCCATCCAGTAACACTACTTCACTTATTTAAAATTAATATTTACAGGATTTATTATTACTTAAAATCAGCTAAAGGCTATTTCACTCACCCTTTGGATTTGCTGGGAAAAATCCAAACAACATGTGAAAAACATAAGTAAGTAAAGTCACTCAGTCGTGTCCGACTCTTTGTGACCCCATGGACTGCAGCCCACCAGGCTCCTCAGTCCATGAGATTCTCCAAGCAAGAATACTGGAGTGGGTTGCCATTTCCTTCTCCAGGGGATCTTCCCGACCCAGGGATCGAACCCGGGTCTCCCGCATTGGAGGCAGATGCTTTAACCTCTGAGCCACCAGGGAAGTCCATAATTAGGGTTAATCTTTATAAAACATTATCCAAAATATAAAATTGTTGATTATTTTATTTCAACACAGATAATCTGAAGATTATTTAGTAATGCCAAACTAACTCCACTAGCTTGTATATTCATTGATTCACTCAGAAAAGTTTATTGAATGCTTACGTAACAGGATAAAGTAGTGAAATAAACAGCTTCTAACCAGGAGAAACCTGTGATCTAGTGGTGGAGATAGAAAAGTAAACAATTAGAATACAGTTATATTCACACTATATGATAGAGGAACATCTAACCAAGTCTTCTGATCATGAAAAACTTGTTAGGAAAATGGGATTCCTAAACTGAGTCCTTAAAAGAAGAATTTGATGAAGTTAAGGTCCAGTTGCAGGCATTGATTTCATTATTTAAAAAAGAGCTAAAGGCGGGTATGAAAAATAATATCTGACAGTCTTCATATATCTGAAGAGTCTTAAACAAATGCTGATACAATAGTACTGATAGTACTTATTTATTCTGAGCCTTTATTGAGGTCCCAACAAGAAGTGTGCTTATGAATTAATAGCTTAATTTTTAGCTCAGTCCTCAGGAGAATTTTCAAGTCATTAAATATTGGAACAGGGCTTTGAAGTGAGAATACATTATTGTTAAGAACTGAGAGGTAACAGAGTAGATTAATTCTCCATCAGAAGTGTCTAGTAGAATAGAATAAAAGTACTTTATGAAAATACAAGAACTGTAGAGTGATGTCGGAGAAGCAATGGCAACCCCATTCCAGTACTCTTGCCTGGAAGATCCCATGGATGGAGGATCCTGGTAGGCTACAGTCCATGGGGTCGCTAGGAGTCGGACACGACTGAACGACTTCACTTTCACGTTTCACTTTCATGCATTAGAGCAGGAAATGACAACCCACTCCAGTGTTCTTGCCTGGAGAATCCCAGGGACGGGGGAGCCTGGTGGGTTTCCGTCTATGGGGTTACACAGAGTCGGACACAACTGAAGCAACTTAGCAGCAGCAGCAGCAGAGTAACATACAAATGTTGTCTTCAGATCAGGGTGTATACATAAACCTGAGCTTTCATCTCTCTGCCCCTCCCTGCTGGTAATTTGAGCAACCCTAGTATATCTAATATAGCCAAAGCTGTTCTAGTGAATCTTCACCTGGGGGCTTCAGAGCCACAGGATCTTCTAACATAAATTTAATAGCTCTTTTTAGGCACTAGTGGGTTCATAATTAATACTTAAAGGATAAGGTAGTCAAACTAAAGAGTTCAGTTCAAACTTATTATGTGTAAATGTTGATTCTTCTATTTCCAAGTCAGTCAACACAGGGGCTTCCCTGATAGCTCAGCTGGTAAGGAATCTGCTGCTATGCCGGAGACTCTTGTTCAATTCCTGGATTGGGAAGATGTGCTGGAGAAGGAATAGGCCACCCACGCCAGTATTTTGGGGCTTCCCTGGTGGCTCAGCTGGTAAAGAATCCACCTGCAGTGAAGGAGACCTGAGTTCAGTTCCTGGGTTGGGAAGATCCACTGAAGAAGGGAACAGCTACCCACTCCAGTATTCTGGCTTAGAGAATTCCATGGACTCTATAGTCAATGGGGTCACAAAGAGTGGGACACAACCAAGCAACTTTCACTTCGCAGCACAGCTACTGTCAGAATTTTTAGAAGTCCCTTATATTTTTCTCTTCCTTAACAGCCATACACTGAGTGACATCATTGTATTTTATGTTTGAAATAAATAGGAAAAACATTCCAACTGGCTCGTCATCAGGTTTTACTTCTTGTAGTAATTATGCTTTCAACTGTACTACATAGCTTAAGAGTTCATTTTTCAAAAATATATGCAGTTTAACTTCATGAAAGTAGTATACTATAGTATTAATTTATACATTCTATATTTATAGTAACTAAGCACATTTTTGTTTAGTCCCAAATGTTTGCAAGGCAAAACCTAAGTGATAAAGGTAGATAAAAAGATATAATGATCCATGTCCTCAAGAAACTGATTATCTTTCATTTCACTGGGAATTTTTTTTTTTTAATTACAAAGCATGTGGTAAGTATCATAATGAACACAGAGGAAGGAATACCAGAATCTGTCTTGATAAAATTTAATCTGTGGATTATCTGAGTTGTCTTGACCATGTATATCAACAGCAGATCAAATCATTGTGAAACTATTCCTGCTTACAATGGTTCCACATAAATTTGATATAGATCAATTTACTTTTACTTATTTTTTCTCCCTTGTTAAGGACTAGTTTGGGAACAGATGTCTCTTTTTAAGACCTTGAAAAACTGATCCACTTAAGTTAGTTTTTTATTAAGTTTTAAGAACTTATAAAAATGAACACGAATTGGTTTCTGTTCCAGTGTTTGGATATTAGAAATTTTTAATTTGTTATATAAATGGAAGACATTTAAAATTGTCATTTTTCAAAATTTCTTGGGACTATTTAGTGCAACCAGAAGTGTGTGATAGTTGGAATTTGAGTTGCCTTTTTTTTTTTTTTTAAAGGTTTCCTTTGGATCCTAAAAGAAGAAAAGAATGGGTTCGCCTGGTTAGGCGCAAAAATTTTGTGCCAGGAAAACATACTTTTCTTTGTTCAAAGCACTTTGAAGCTTCCTGTTTTGACCTAACAGGACAAACTAGACGACTTAAAATGGATGCTGTTCCAACCATTTTTGATTTTTGTACCCATATAAAGTCCATGGTAGGTAATGCTACTTTTCTTTAACTCCATTTTTGGAATTCAACCTTTTTTGTTTGTAAAATGGAGTGATTCAGAGTATTTGAAATTCAAATATAGTACTGTACCTCAAGGAAATTGGAAAATTGCAGTAAAGATCCAGGCTAGAATTAGTGCTCAGATCTCCTGATTCTATTATTCTTTCCCCAATCCAAACTGTTTTATCATACTGGAATTCTACATTATTGTTAATTATTATCAATAACTAACCCATTGGTTAAACTGAAAAATCTTAATGAAACCTCTAGCATCATTCTGCCCTGGTTTTAGGATGACACAAATAATGTGTCATAAGTGCTTTCATGGCATCACACCCAAAGAATACCACAGTCAGACCAAAGAATATAAGGTCAGAGGGAGGCATAACAGAAAACTTAGAACTCCGGCATTTAGACTGGGTTTGAGCTTGGAGTTTGGAACTTAGGAGAGAGTTCTTGACCTTGCACAGGGCAGCTGCAGTAGTACAATGAGAACAAAAACTAATGAGTTGAGGGATGAGTGGAAAATAAGTATTAGCAAGTGATATTTAAAAGGAAGGAGAAATTTAAAGGTATAGTATGAATGTATTAAAGCAATGTTTTATCTACTCAAGGAAGATTTGATGAGAAAGAGAAAAGCTAGCTGCAAAGGCAGGATCACTGAAATGTTAAGGGGTAGAATAAACAACAAAAGTAAAAAAATTTAGCTTTGAAAGAGGATGGATATCTTTTCCTCTGAGAGAGGAAAAAAAAACACTGCTTTTCTTGAGTTAGTTTTGATGGGTAAATTTGTAAATCTAGATGGTTAATATCTGAATGGGAAAGAAGAGAGAGGAGATTGTGGTAAACTAATTATTAATGTTAACATCACAGATATTAGAAAAGCTCCAGGATGGCAAGCATTTCACTTCTGAATCCTCAGAACTTCAAATAGTGCCTGGTACATAGTACACACTCAGATGTTTGTTGAATTTGAAGTATACCTTGGTTTTGACACTGATCATTTATTCTTTCAACAGATATTTACTGAGCTTCACATATATCGAAATCCAAGTTAGTTGCTGGGAATACAAAGATCAAAAAGGAGTCCTGCCAATTGCTCTAGGCAGAAAGAATGCCAGTTTTAGATTTCATGACGACAGGAACCATATTTCTCTTACTTGTTCACTGTTGTGTTGTTTCAATAAATGTTTGCTGAATGAATGAAAGACACAAAGTTATGAAATTGATGAGATAATGTGGAAACTAAAAGTGTTTTAATATTTTTGGAATGAAAATTAGGATTGTGAATGGCAGAATGGGGTGAGATCCTAAATGGTATAGTATGCCATGTAAAAATATTTTTGTTCTTTAGAAACTAGGGAGGCAAAGAAGAAGGTAGCCAGTATTAGAACATCAAATCTGTTAGAAAATTATTCTAGTGGGAGAAGATAGATTCAGTTCAGTTCAGTTCAGTCGCTAAGTCGTGTCCGACTCTTTGCGACCCCATGAACCATAGCACGCCAGGCCTCCCTGTCCATCACCAACTCCTGGAGTTCACTCAAACTCATGTCCATTGAGTCGGTGATGCCATCCAACCATCTTATCCTCTGTTGTCCCCTTCTCGTCCTGCCCTCAATCTTTCCCAGCATCAGGGTCTTTTCATCTGAGTCAGCTCTTCGCATTAGGGGGCCAAAGTATTAGAGTTTCAGCTTCAACATCAGTCCTGCCAATGAACACGCAGAACTGATCTCCCTTACGATGGACTGGTTGGATCTCCTTGCACTCCAAGGGACTCTCAAGAGTCTTCTCCAGCACCACAGTTCAAAAGGATCAATTCTTCTATGCTCAGCTTTCTTTATAGTCCAACTCTCACATCCATACATGACTACTGGAAAAACAATAGCCTTGACTAGACGGACCTTTGTTGACAAAGTAACATCTCTACTTTTTAATCTGCTGTCTAGATTGGTCATAACTTTCCTTCCAAGAAGTAAGCATCTTTTAATTTCATGGCTGCAGTCACCATCTGCAATGCTTTGGAGCCCCCCAGTCACCCACTGTTTCCACAGTTTCCCCATCTATTTGCCATGAAGTGATGGGACCAGATGCCATGATCTTAGTTTTCTGATGTTGAGCTTTAAGCCAACTTTTCACTCTCCACTTTCACTTTCATCAAGAGGCTCTAATTTAGTTCCTCTTCACTTTCTGCCATAAGGGTGGTGTCATCTGCATATCTGAGGTTATTGATATTTCTCTCCGCAATCTTGATTCCAAGTTGTGCTTCTCCCAGCCCAGCCTTTTTCATGATGTACACTGCATATAAGTTAAATGAGCAGGGTGACAATATACAGCCTTGACGTACTCCTTTTCCCATTTGGAACCTGTCTGTTGTTCCATGTCCAGTTCGAACTGTTGCTTCCTGACCTGCATACAGGTTTCTCAAGAGGCAGTTAAAGTGGTCTGGTATTCCCATCTCTTTCAGAATTTTCCACAGTTTATTGTGATCCACACAGTCAAAGGCTTTGGGATAGTCAATAAAGCAGAAATAGATATTTTTCTGGAACTCTCTTTTTCAATGATCAAGCAAATGTTGGCAATTTGATCTCTGGTTGCTCTGCCTTTTCTAAAACCAGCTTGAACATCTGGAAGTTCATAGATCACGTATTGCTGAAACCTGGCTTGGAGAATTTTGAGCATTACTTTACTAGCGTGTGAGATGAGTGCAATTGTGCGGTAGTTTGAGCATTCTTTGGCATTGCCTTTCTTTGCGATTGGAATGAAAAGTGACCTTTTCCAGTCCTGTGGCCACTGCTGAGTTTTCCAAATTTGCTGACATACTGAGTGCAGCACTTTCACAGCATCATCTTTCAAGATTTGAAATAGCTCAACTGAAATTTCATCACCTCCACTAGCTTTGTTCATAGTGTTGCTTTCTAAAGCCTACTTGACTTCATATTCCAGGATGTCTGGCTCTAGGTGAGTGATCACACCATATGTGTGATTATCTGGGTCATGAAGATCTTTTTTGTACAATTGTTCTGTGTATTCTTGCCACCTCTTCTTACTATCTTCTGTTCCTATTAGGTCCATAGCATTTCTGTTGTTTATTGAGCCCATCTTTGCATGAAATTTTCCCTTGGTATCTCTAATTTCTTAAAGAGATCTCTAGTCTTTCCCATTCTGTTGTTTTCCTCTATTTCTTTGCATTGATCGCTGAGGAAGGCTTTCTTATCTCTCCTTGCTGTTCTTAGGAACTCTTTATTCAAATGGGTATATCTTTCCTTTTCTCTTTTGCTTTTTGCTTCTCTTCTTTTCACAGCTATTTGTAAGGCCTCCTCAGACAGCCATTTTGCTTTTTTGCATTTCTTTTTCTTGGGGATAGTCTTGATCCCTGCCTCCTGTACAATGTCACAAACTTCCGTCCATAGTTCATCGGGCACTCTGTCTATAAGATCTAGTCCCTTAAATGTATTTCTCACTTCCACTGTGTAATCATAAGGGATTTGATTTAGGTCATACCTGAAAGGTCTAGTGGTTTTACCTACTTTCTTCAATTTAAGTCTGATTTTGGCAAAAGGAGTTCATGATGTGAGCCACAGTCGGCTCCTGGTTTTGTTTTTACTGACTGTATAGAGCTTCACCATCTTTGGTTGCAAAGAATACAATCAATTCGATTTCGATGTTGACCATCTGGTGATGTCCACGTGTAGAGTCTTCTCTTGTGTTGTTGGAAGAGGGTGTTTGCTATGACCAGTGCGTTCTCTTGGCAAAACTATTAGCGTTTGCCTTGCTTCATTCCATATTCCAAGGCAAATTTGCCTGTTACTCCAGGTGTTTCTTGACTTCCTACTTTTGCATTCCAGTCCCCTATAATGAAAAGGACATCTTTTTTGGGTATTAGTTCTAAAAGGTCTTGTAGGTCTTCATAGAACTATTCAGCTCTTCAGCGTTAATGGTTGGGGAAATAGATTAATGAGGATTAAAATGAGCCCAGAGATCAATAAAGTTTTTAATATATTCAAGCTAGACATGAATGATATAGGCTTGATGTGGGTAGTAGCATTAAGAATGACGAGAATATCCTAGACATTCTGATGAGATATTTAGGAGGTAGAATTAATAGGACTTGATGACTACCTGAATGAAAGAAATTAAAGGGAAAAAAGGGACCCAGATTTCTTATCTGGACAGAAGTTTTCTAGCCAGATCTTAAATCCTTGATAGTATGATATAACTGTGCATAATTAATAAGTAAACCTATTCAGGAGCTTGATTCTTGGGAATGTTTTTATTAAGTAGGATCACAGGTCTGAAATATTAAGCAAATTGAGAGAATAGTATTTACTTTAAAAAGAGAACAAATCAGTATCACAAATAAATGTCTAAATGAATTCTATATTGGTCTTAAATGAATGTCTAAATGAATTCTATATTGGTCTTAGTGAGAATATTGCAAATAAATTTTTAAAATCTCTAGAATCTTATTCAGTTATTTGAAAGAAACCTGAGAAGTGCATTGTCTGGTTCCAAAAAGAGCAGTTTAAGTACTGTTATCCAAAATTGAACAGAATTTGCTTATTTGTGATATTCCATAATTTATGCTCAACCCTCTAATTTTATTTGGCTCAGAAACTCAAGTCAAGGAATCTTTTGAAGAAAAACAACAGTTGTACACCAAGCGGACCATCTAATTTAAAATCAAGCATTAGTAGTCAGCAAGTACTACTTGAACACAGTTATGCCTTCAGGAATCCTATGGAAGCAAAAAAGAGGATAATTAAACTGGAAAAGGAGATAGCAAGCTTAAGAAGGAAAATGAAAACTTGCCTACAGAAAGAACGCAGAGCAACTCGAAGATGGATTAAAGCCGCGTGCTTGGTGAAGAATCTGGAAACAAATAACATATTACCTAAGGGCACATCAGAATACATTTTACCAGCAGCCTTAAACAGTCTTGCTTTGGAAGATTTCAAGATTCTTGAACAAGATCAACAGGGTAAAACGTTATCAGTTCTCTAAATCTGAAACAGACCAAGAGTACGTTCATTTAGGATTTGTTACTCAAACTCCATTCTATTCACAAGTAAAGACATTTAAAGAAATTATTCCAAAATTGAGTAGTTAATAAAGTTTTACTTGAAGTAACAACATTACTGTATAATTTATGAAGACTTGATTACAAAAAAATGTAGACTTTCTATGAAACATTTAAATGAGAATAGAAGTGCCTTATTGTGAGAATTATGTACTTAAATTGTTTGCTAAAAAACTTAATATTTGTAGAATGTTTTGTGTTTTTGTTTTTTTAACCTCTTTAAAGAACAGTCTATTACAAGTAATGTTCTTAATTTGTATTATAAAAAAATTTTTTCCTGTACCAAAGTTGGAATATTACAGTCTAAGTAATTTGCCTAGTACAGATTAACTGACATATAACTGTAAAACTGTTCAGTTTTTTATTGAATTATTATTGGCACTGTGGGAAAAATTATAGGGAAAAACCCCCAGAAATACAGGGCAAATTATTTTATTTAAACTTTCTATATCTTCTTATCAGTAAAGTAAGCTAATCATGGCCTCCATCATAACAAAATTAGCTTTTGCAATATCTTGTAAAATATTTTGAAAACTAGTATTTTCAAATGTGAAGTACCTTTGACTTATCCAAGTACCTCAGACTACTAAAAACTGGTAGCTGGTTATAGTCACCTTCTGACAAAATATGCTATGAAATAACACAGAGAGTGAGATCTAGCTTTTACTTAATTGAACACAAAGATAAATGTATACCATATTTTTCGCATAAATAAAAATACATTTTCAATTTCAAAGTTGATACATTGATAGGCAAACATGCTACAAATTTCATGTTAGAAATATTCCCTCTGTCTCCACGTGTATTGATACCAAAATTCTTAAGCTTTCTTTTTTTCCTTAAACCCATAATAGAGTTGAATTATGGAAAAGTACTTACCAGATTGTATCTCCACAGCTTATAACCTAAAATGGAATCAATTTATCTTACATATCAGTTTGCTTTTTATCTCTTAGTAAGAGTAAAGTATAGTAACCATACTGCATAAGGGAAATGAAGTGTAAATCTCTATAAAAATACATGTGTCTGTGATAAAGCTATTCAGGTGCTAATTATTTTACAACAGAATATCAGAACTCTTCTTATAGTTTCCACTTGAACAATTAAAGGGTTTGCCTTATTTGCCAGATAAATGTTTAGTAAGAGCCCTTCAAACAGCTTTGGTCAAATCATTTAAAAATTTATTAATGTACAATCAGGTTAACCAGGCCTAACTTGAGTTTCTGACACCACCATATGAAAGTACCATATATAATCACATATTACTGTAAATCTTTCCCATAAGGTCATGGCTCCTTGATGATAAAAAAATTTTTATAACATTTGCTTAAATCCTAGCAACAGTCTTTTTACATTATTTGCACCCTTTCTTTTAATAAGGGGTGCCTACTAGAGTTAGAAAATCAGTGGTAGGAAAGATCTCTTTTAGTTTTCATCAGGCACTTAAATATTTAAGAAAATCCTTTTGTATATAGTGTAAACATTATTAGTCACATTATCTTTAATACTGGGTGTCACTTCTTGGAATTGTCCTTTCATGTTTTCAACTGTCTTTATATGGTTTCAAACATAATCATCAACACTTACCATTTCTATACTTCAAAATAAGTTGGGCAAATAATCATTTAAATATAAACTATGTTTTCCAAATATAAACTCTCATGTGGCTCACCACCCCTCCCCAACACAAAACAAAACACCAATGCAGGCTGATTCCCATGTACAATAGTACCTTAATATCTTAATATAACATTTTGTAAATCACAAAAATGAACCATTATAAAATACAACAAACTTTTGGCACATTAACTTGACTTCATTATTATTTGAGAACACAGAATAAACTACCACTCAGTACATTTTTTGCTATTTTTTTCCCCATGTCATTTTCATGTCACTGTTCTGATAAGATGCTACAAACTCTGTCTGCATCAAGTTATGTTAACATATATCTGTCTGCCTTAAAACTACTTTCATTCATAGAGAAAATCAAAGGAACTTAGTTTTACTTTAAAAATTAAAGGAATCTTTTAAAATCCTGTTTTCAGTTTGTTGATAAACTTATCACTTAGCCCATATATCATGAAACACATCAAAATTATAGTAGCTCTTTGTCCTCTGCTGTACACATATATCCTGTTTATGTTCATCATTCATGCTGTGTCTGGTAGGCACTAACCTTTACAGAGAACCAGCCAAAGCCTAGGAATTTGATATAAAGATGAATATGACATGATTTTTCTGCCCTTAAGTTGCTCAAAGTCTTTTGAGAGAAACATTATTTATAATACAATATGATAAATGCTATGAAAGAGGTGTGTGTGAAGTGCTTTGGTAAATGCCACTAAATTGGAATTTAATGAGAACATGTAAACTTTAGATCTTTTTATAATAGTTTTCTTTTGAAATAAATGAATTTCTTCTTATAATGACTCACCAAAGGAGATTTTGTAGAACATGGGTGTGAATTGCATAGTGTTTATTTAATGAATTGTAAGACTTTCCTCCCTTTAAAATGAACACTGAACAAATTTGTTGTTTATGATATCTTGTTAAAAGGAAAACATAACTAAGTGATTATTATATCAAAGACAAGATTGGAGTTTATTTGATGTTTGATATTTTTACTAAACAACAAGCCCTACTATCACAAATTTTTTTTTAAATAGTTTTAACTCAGAGTCTTCAAGTTAACAATGCACTATAGCAACAATTAGTTCTCTTACATGTTCCTTACAAATATTCTGTGTGGTAGGCGGTGTTATCTCTAATTTATAGATGAAGAAATCTTTGTTAATGTAATTATTCAGACATTTATAATGTATCTGGCACAAAGGGCAGAAATGCAATGATCAAGAAAGTTCTAGGTTGAACACTGGTCTTCAGCCTCCAAATCCTATTCTCTGACCTCTACATTATAACCCTCTGTTAAATACATCATTAAAATAGAGCAGGTCATGTGTCTCAAAAAACTAAAAAAAATATTGTGTTTATAAATATAGATAGATACATAGATATATACTAAAGACAGTCTATGAAGTCATTGTTGATCTCTTCTAGGTAGACTTTATAATGCTGGGGTTTTTCTTCTTAATCTCACTTCTCAATGTTAGAATACGGGTAAATTGTAATTTTGGTATAATATAGAAAATGGTTCCTTTCTGCAGATTATGGGATTCTTTTGGTATTTAGACAGTTGAAAACTATACAATTAAGGAATTTATAATATATTAAACAGCTGCATATTGTTTTCACATAAAAAAATGTATTCTGAGTATGTTGATACTAAAAGCTTTTCTAAGGAAATTACTGTCATGCCTATTATTTCTAAAATATGTACATAAACATTTCTGTGGAAATTCTTCCCTTAAATTGAACCCCTGAAATACTTTAATAGAAGTCCTTCTCCTTAAATTGAAGCAAACTGTAAGCAAAATAAAGATATGTAAAGCCTAGAAGAGGAATTATCATTTCATTTTATGGCTCAAATTATATCTAAACACATTATAGTTTGTATTCACTGTTTTAAATACTAGTTATACAATCTACACCAGAAATATGAAGGGCTATAAAAATTTATGTCTCTCCTCACAATAATGTGAGGCTCACACACAGATTGTAGATATACTTGAAGGTGAAAGTTGCTCAATCATCTCCGACTCTTTGCGACCCCATGGACTGGAGTCTGCCAGGCTTCTCTGTCTGTAGAATACTCCAGGCAAGAATACTGGAGTGGGTAGCCATTCCCTTCTCCAGGGTATCTTCACAACCCAGGGATTGAACCTAAGTCTCCTGCATTGCAGGCAGATTCTTCACCATCGGAGCGACCAGGGAAGACCATAGATATGCTTCAGTTCAGTTCAGTCGCTCAGTCGTGTCCAACTCTTTGTAACCCCATGAATTGCAGTACACCAGGCCTCCCTGTCCATCACCACCTCCCAGAGCTCACTCAACTCATGTCCGTCGAGTCAATGATGCCATCCAGCCATCTCATCCTCGGTCGTCCGCTCCTCCTCCTGCCCACAATCCTTCCCAGCATCAGAGTCTTTATCAATGAGTCAACTCTTTGTATGAGGTGGCCAAAGTACTGGAGTTTCAGCTTTAGCATCATTCCTTCCAAAGAAATCCCAGGGCTGATCTCCTTGCAGTCCAAGGGACTCTCAAGAGTCTTCTCCAACACCACAGTCAAAAGCATCAGTTCTTCGGTGCTCAGCTTTCATCACAGTCCAACTCTCACATCCATACATGACCAATGGAAAACCCATAGCCTTGACTAGATGGACCTTTGTTGGCAAAGTAATGTCTCCTTTAGAATATGCTAATCTAGATTGGTCATAATTTTCCTTCCAAGGAGTAAGCATCTTTTAATTTCATGGCTGCAGTCACCATCTGCAGTGCTTTGGAGCCCCCATAAATAAAGTCACCCACTGTTTCCACAGTTTCCCCATCTATTTGCCATGAAGTGATGGGATCAGATGCCATGATCTTCGTTTTCTGAATGTTGAGCTTTAAGCCAACTTTTTCACTCTCCTCTTTCACTTTTATCAAGAGGCTTTTTAGTTCCTCTTCACTTTCTGCCATAAGGGTGGTGTCATCTGCATATCTGAGGTTATTGATATTTCTCCCGGCAATCTTGATTCCAGCTTGTGCTTCTTCGAGCCCAGCATTTCTCATGATGTACTCTGCATATAAGTTAAATAAGCAGGGTGACAATATACAGCCTTGATGTACTCCTTTTTTTATTTGGAACCAGTCTGTTGTTCCATGTCCAGTTCTAACTGTGGCTTCCTGACCTGCATACAGGTTTCTCAAAGGCAGGTCAGGTGGTCTGTTATTCCCATCTCTTTCAGAATTTTCCACACAAGCACGCGGCTGTGACAGACCCCGCAGAAGTGTGGCCGAGAGGAGCTACCCCTCTCCCAAGGTCAGGGGCAGCGGCCAAGAGGAGCTACCCCACGCCTGAGGTCAGGCAGCAGCCAGGAGGAGCTACCTCACATCCAAGGAACGGTGCCTGTGACTGCGCAGGAGGGCTGAGAGGAGCTACTCCACGTTCAAGGTCAGGAGGGACAGCCATGAGGAGATACCCCTCGTTCAAGGTAAGGAACAGCGGCTGTGCTTTGCTGGAGCAGCCGTGAAGAGATACCCCACATCCAAGGTAAGAGAAACCCAAGTAAGACAATAGGTGTTGTGAGAGGACATCAGAGGGCAACACACTGAAACCATAATCACAGAAAACTACCAATCTGATCACACGGACCACAGCCTTGTCTAACTCAATGAAATTAAGCCATGCCGTGTGGGGCCACCCAAGATGGACGGGTCATGGTGAAGAGGTCTGACAGAATGTGGTTCACTGGAGAAGGGAAGGGCAAACCACTTCGGTATTCTTGCCTTGAGAATCCCATGAACAGTATGAAAAGGCAAAATGATAGGATACTGAAAGAGGAACTCCCCAGGTGTCCAAAATGCTACTGGAGATCAGTGGAGAAATAACTCCAGAAAGGATGAAGGGACGGAGCCAAAGCAAAAACAATGCCAAGTTGTGGATGTGACTGGTGATAGAAGCAAGGTCTGATGCTGTAAAGAGCAATATTGCATAGGAACCTGGAATGTCAGGTCCATGAATCAAGGCAAATTGGAAGTGGTCAAACAGGAAATGGCAAGAGTGACAGTCAACATTCTAGGAATCAGCGAACTAAAATGGACTGGAATGGGTGAATTTAACTCAGATGACCATTATATTTACTACTGCGGGCAGGAAAAATGGAGTAGCCATCATGGGCAACAAAAGAGTCCAAAATGCAGTACTTGGATGCAATCTCAAAAATGACAGAATGATCTCTGTTTGTTTTCAAGGCAAACCATTCAATATCACAGTAATCCAAGCCTGTGCCCCAACCAGTAACACTGAAGAAGCTGAAGTTGAACAGTTCTATGAAGACCTACAAGGCCTTTTAGAACTCAGTTCAGTTCAGTCGCGCAGTCGTGTCCGACTCTTTGTGACCCCATGAATCGCAGTACGCCAGGCCTCCCTGTCCATCACCAACTCCCAGAGTTCACTCAGACTCACGTCCATTGAGTCTGTGATGCCATCCAGCCATCTCATCCTCGGTCGTCCCTTTCTCCTCCTGCCCCCAATCCCTCCCAGCATCAGGGTCTTTTCCAATGAGTCAACTTTTCGCATAAGCTGGCCAAAGTACTGGAGCTTCAGTTTTAGCATCATTCCTTCCAAAGAAATCCCAGGGTTGATCTCCTTCAGAATGGACTGGTTGGATCTCCTTGCAGTCCAAGGGACTCTCAAGAGTCTTCTCCAACACCACAGTTCAAAAGCATCAATTCTTCGGCGCTCAGCCTTCTTCACAGTCCAACTCTCACATCCATTTTACACAAAAGCTCTGAGCGATCAAGCCTTGTCTCTGGCCCCGGATTGAATTCTTCTCCTCCAGAGGCCAAGAATCCCGCCGTCGTGATTCAACAACAACCTTTCAGCACCAGGGAAGTCCCTAAGTAGACTAACTTTAAACGGCTTTTTTTTACTGCTAATAGCGATTATCTTCAGAGAAAGTGATCTCATAAATATTCTGTACCTGGGATATAAAAGAATTTTGTCTATCCGATATCTGGGATTTTGAGAGTATATTTACATATTCCATTCGTAAGTAAATTCATGAGACTAAATATGTACAGTCTATTTACTATGGTAAATATTTAAAAATTCTGCCACTTACAAGCTGTACTTTGAGAAACGTCACTTCACTTCTCTTGGTGTCAGTTTCCTTTGTAAAATGAAGCTAATCCCTATACTGTAAGACTGTGTTTTAAATTTTATTTGTTTATTTATTTGGCTGCACCGATCTTAGCTGTGGCATGTGATGGGATTTGTAGTTGGCGGCATGTGGGATCTAGTTCCCTAACCAGGGACAGAACCTGAGCCACCTACACTGGCAGTGTGGAGTCTTAGCCTTGACTCACCAGGCGTCCCTAGATTACTGTTAAGGACTATATAATGTATATGAGGCTTCTGTTGTCTGGCATGCTATGAGTGTACAGTAAATGGTAGCTCTTATTATTAACTCACATGAATATTAATGTCAGTCACATTTGAACATTTTTTTTTTGGCTTTGATTTTCATATCCACAGTTCTTGTTCATTAAAGACTAAGAGGGTGTAGAGCGGTTCTGTGACAGCCAAAGTATCATAGATATAATTTAGATTCTTTCTTGAGTAATCAGTTCTATTATCTGAATCTGATTCACATCTGGGGGCTAACAAAGATTTTTTTCTTGACCAGTCTCTAGCCAGGGTCCTCTAAACTGTCTTCTTGACTAGACACCAACCTTGAACACAACAGTAGCCAAGTCTTCTAACAGCTGACGCCACATCCCTAGAATGGCCGTACCCTCCATCTCCACCCCCTTTCAAGTGCCTGCTTGAGGAAAATCAAGGCTGCCAAAAGAATTTATTTTTTATTTCAGCCAGCACCTGAAGATAGACTTCCTATCTCCCAGTCTCTATGGGAGTGTAGGAGCTTACCTTGGATGACTGCCAGTTAATAAACCCAGATGGGACTCACATGGAAAAACCTTTGCACCTGCTTGCTTTTGTAATTTTTCCAAGTCCTTCACTCTACTAAGCCTCCACTCACCTCCCCTCCCTATTCCCTCATTCTCCCTTGAAAACACCTGGTCACCTCATCGATTCTTGCCTTCCTTGTTATAGATTAATTTACCATATATACGTAGGTTTGTTTCTGGGTCCTCTATTCTGTTCCATTGATCTATGTGTCTGTTTTCATGCCAATACTATACAGTTTTGATTGCTATAGCTTTGTAATATACTTTGAAAGTGTGGAATGTGATGCCTCCAGCTTTGTTCTTCCTTCTCAAGGTTGCTTTGGCTATTTGGGGGTCTTTTGTGGTTCCATACAAATTTTAGGGTTATTGGTTCTATTTCTATAAAAAATACCATTGGAGTTTTGATAGGGCTTGTCATATGTAGCCTTTATTATGCTGAGGTATGCTTCATCTACATCTGCTTTGTTGAGAGTTTTTATCATACATAGATATTGAATTTACTGCATAGTGTTCTTTGTAGAATCAGGCTTCAGTCAGGGATCATTTACCTTTAGCCTGAAGAAATTTCTTCATTGTTTTTTGTAAAGCTAGGTCTATTAGCCACAAATACACTTACCTTTCATTTTAGTGTGTCTCTTTTGTGTCATTCTTTGAAGAATTTTTTTTAATTAACTTATTTTTTTTAATTGAAGGATAATTGCTTTACAGAATTGTGTTGGTTTCTGCAAAACGTGAGCATGAATTGACCATGGGTATGTGTATGTTTTTGTTAGTTATAGAATTCTAAGGATAGAAGAATTTTTGTTTTTTCTTCAGCACTTGAAAGATACCATTTTTCTTCTGACTTACTTGTGATGGGAACTTAGCCATTAGTTTTTTTAAGCTACATCATCCCATTTCTTGAATTCTCCAGCTCCTGGCAACTGCTGTTTCACTCCCTGCCTCTAAGAGTTTGACTTTTCCATATTCCACATGCAAGTAAGATGACGTAGTTCTTGTCCTTGTGTGTCTGGCTCACTATACCCTGTGTCCTCGAAGTTCATCCTCATTATCACAAATGACAGGATCTCCTTCTTCCCTAAAGCTGACTAACAACTCATTGTTAAATACACTACACCAAAATGACTCCAACCATTCATTTGTTGATGGATGCATAGACTAACTCCCTATCTTGGGTGCTGTGAATAACACTGCAGTGAATGTGGGAGTTCAAATAGTCCTCGAGCTTTGATATCGTTTCCTCTGGATGCATACCTAGACAGGGGACCACTGGATCACACGGCAGTTCCGATTCCAGTCTTTTGAGCAGCCACCATACCGTCTTCTGGAATGTTTGTACCAATCTACCTTCTTGTCACAAAGGCTCCCTTCTCTTCACATCCTCACCAACACTTTTTTTGTGTGTGTCTTTTTAGTAATAGCAGTTCCAACATGTATGATGTGATATCTCACTGTGGGTTCAGTCTGCACCGCCCTATTGATCATTGATGCTGAGCATCATCCCGTTTATTCATTGGCCATTTGTATGTCTTCCTCTGAGAAATATCTGTTCAGGTCCTTTGCCCATTTAAAAAATTGGGTCATCTGTCTTCTTGCTGTGGAGTTATTTGAGTCCCTCATATATTCTAAATATCTGCTGCTGCTGCTGCTCCTAAGTCGCTTCAGTCATGTCTGACTCTGTGCGACCCCATAGACGGCAGCCTGCCAGGCTCCGCCATCCCTGGGATTTTCTAGGCAAAAACACTGGAGTGGGTTGCCACTGCCTTCTCCAATGCGTGAAAGTGAAAACTGAAAGTGAAGTCACTCAGTCATATCCGACTCTTCGCGACCTCATGAACTGCAGCCTACCAGGCTCCTCTGTCCATGGGATTTTCAGGAGTGGGTGCCATTGCTTACCAAATGTATGGTTTGCAGAATCCTCTCCTATATCCTCTCCTATATCTTTTTTAAGGTAATATGAAGATATCGCAGTATTAATTCTTCCAATCCATGAACATGGAATATCTTTCTAATTGTTTGTGTCATCCTCAGTTTCTTTTTTCAGTGTTTTATGGTTTTCACTGTACAGCTTGTTCACCTCCTTGGTTAAATTTGTTCCTAAGTATTTTATTCTTTTATAAGTGGGATTGTTTTCTTAATTCTTCTTTAGATAGTTTGTTGTTAGTGTAAAGAAGTACAACTGTTTTTTTGTAAATTGATTTTGTATCTTGCAGTTTCACTGAATTCATTGATTAATTCTATACATTTTTTGGTTGTGTCTTCAGGGTATTCCATATGTGATATCACATATCTGTAGACAGAGGGAATTCTATTTCTTCCTTTTTTTTTAAAATCTAATTGCTCTGACTAGGACTTGCACTACTGTGTTGTCTTTTTCCTGATCTGAGAGGAAAAGCTAAAAGCTTTTCACTGTTGGGTATGGTGTTAGCTGTGACCTTATCATATAAGGCGTTTATTATGTTGAGGTATGTTCCATCTATACCTAATTTGTTGAGAGAGTTTTTAATCATGAAAGGATGTTGCATTTCATCAGGTGCTTTTTCTGTAACTATTGAAATGATTGTGGGATTTTAATTCTTCCTTTTGACACTGCACTCCTTCTTGGGTGGGACTTGAACCTAGCCAAAACTCAGACTTGTGCTCGAACCCACAATCCCTGGCTCAGAAAGGGACTTGAACCCCTACCTTTCGATTAAAACCACTCACCTGGTGTCAGGACTTACTGAACCTCAGGCTCTTTTGTCTCATCATGGAAAGAATTCAGCAGCAGGCAAAGACTGAGTTTATCAGCATTGGATGCTTGTGAAAGATACAGGGAGGCGGGCAAAGTAGCACAGCACCAAGAACAAAGAGGGCTACATTTTTATAATCGAAGAAAAATTGGGAAGGGGAGGAACCACCTTCTTCCTCATTCTTGGACAGACATCAAGGCTTACATCATTAGTTCCTCCTTTGGCCCTGCATGGCCGTGTTATGACAGACACCAGGACTGTCATGGTGCTATTTAAATCATATGTACATTAGCAAAAGGGTGGTAAAAATATTAAAATATGGTAATTCATCTCAGGTTTTGGTATAATGTCCCCTTTTCACCTATATTTCTTTCCTGGTTACATGCAGAAATGCTACTCTTCAAAGACTGTTAACTCTCTGACTTAATGTAACAGGATTCAGACCCATATCTGTTGTCTTGCACTTTAACCGTCAGGGTTTGTGTCTTGTGTTTGGTGCTTAGATGCATCTGGTCTTCCTTCAAGGTAGTGTAGATTGTTGCTAGGTTATTGGATTCTTCTTGAGTGGTCATTAGCTTGCAACAGTCTCCCAAACTGCCTTAAAATTTCCTGTCTTTAGTTTCCTGGTAGGATTTCTAAACTGATTGATTATCTTCATTTCAGTTCAGTCGCGCAGTCGTGTCCGACTCTTTGCGACCCCATGAATCGCAGTACGCCAGGCCTCCCTGTCCATCACCAACTCCCGGAGTTTATTCAGACTCACGTCCATTGAGTCCATGATGCCATCCAGCCATCTCATCCTCGGTCGTCCCTTTCTCCTCCTGCCCCCAATCCCTCCCAGCATCAGGGTCTTTTCCAATGAGTCAACTCTTCACATGAGCTGGCCAAAGTACTGGAGCTTTAGCCTCAGCTGTTCAGTTCAGTTCAGTCGCGCAGTCGTGTCCGACTCTTTGCGACCCCATGAATCGCAGCACGCCAGGCCTCCCTGTCCATCACCAACTCCCGGAGTTCACTCAGACTCACGTCCATTGAGTCTGTGATGCCATCCAGCCATCTCATCCTCGGTCGTCCCTTTCTCCTCCTGCCCCCAATCCCTCCCAGCATCAGGGTCTTTTCCAATGAGTCAACTCTTCGCATAAGGTGCCCAAAGTACTGGAGCTTCAGTTTTAGCATCATTCCTTCCAAAGAAATCCCAGGGCTGTCCTTCAGAATGGACTGGTTGGATCTCCTTGCAGTCCAAGGGACTCTCAAGAGTCTTCTCCAACACCACAGTTCAAAAGCATCAATTCTTCTGCGCTCAGCCTTCTTCACAGTCCAACTCTCACATCCATACATGACCACAGGAAAAACCATAGCCTTGACTAGACGGACCTTAGTCGGCAAAGTAATGTCTCTGCTTTTGAATATATTATCTAGGTTGGTCATAACTTTTCTTCCAAGGAGTAAGCGCCTTTTAATTTCATGGCTGCAGTCACCATCTGCAGTGATTTTGGAGCCCAAAAAAACAAAGTCTGACATTGTTTCTACTGTTTCCCATCTATTTGCCATGAAGTGATGGGGCCAGATGCCATGATCTTCGTTTTCTGAATGTTGAGCTTTAAGCCAACTTTTCCACTCTCCTCTTTCACTTTCAACACTGAGGATGTTCCTGCCCCTCTCTGAGCCTCTGTATTCAACCTATGCCTGGAAGCATCATCCAGATTTTTCAGGAAGGCTCTTTGGGCTTTACAGAACAAAGCTGTTTTTCTAAGCCCTGCCTGCTTCCTGCCTGTCCTTACCCCAGCCCTGCAACCCTAGCTCTACCACGCTTTCTCCGAGGGTAACTCACAAGCATCACTCACTCACCAAGCCCCACACAGAGCTCTGCTTGTCTCATGCCCTGAGCCAGGGACATGCATGGAGCTTGGAGACTCCCATTGTCCTGGCCCACCACAGCTTACCAACATCAAGTTTGGTCCCATATTCCATCTTGACACTGCTCACATTTACCCATCTCTTCTCTCTCATCACCACCTCAGTTCAAGCCTCTGCCTCTGGTCCATTCTTGGCATCAGCATCCTGTCTGCCCACCCCCCTGCCCTGACCTCTTTCTGTTCATCTTCCATCAGCAACATGGGAGACGGGGCCAGGAGCAAATCAGACCCTGCCATGCCCTAGTTAACAGCCTCCAGTGGCTTCTGGTTACCCTGGTTCCCAGTCCTGACACAACTTGGACATGCTTCCTGGACCAGCCTGTCCACTGCCACGCCCACAGAGATCCTCCATCCCTCTTGCATCCAGGCCTCCCCTCCCCCCCACCGCTGCTCCCTTTCCCTAGGATGCTCTGTACTTGACTCTGGCATGATCTCAAAAAGATGTCCTTTTCATTATAGGGGACTGGAATGCAAAAGTAGGAAGTCAAGAAACACCTGGAGTAACAGGCAATTTGGCCTTGGAATACGGAATGAAGCAGGGCAAAGGCTAACTAATAGTTTTGCCAAGAGAACGCACTGGTCATAGCAAATGCCCTCTTCCAACAACACAAGATTATACACATGGACATCACCAGATGGTCAACACCGAAACCAAATCGATTATATTCTTTGCAGCCAAAGATGGTGAAGCTCCATACAGTCAGCAAAAACAAGACCAGGAGCTGACTCTGGCTCACATCATGAACTCCTTATTGCCAAATTCAGACTTAAATTGAAGAAAGTAGGGAAAACCACTAGACCCTTCAGCTATGACTTAAATCAAATCCCTTATGATTATACAGTGGAAGTGAGAAATACATTTAAGGGACTAGATCTCATAGACAGAGTGCCTGATGAACTATGGACTGAGGTTCGTGACATTGTACAGGAGGCAGGGATCAACACCATCCCCAAGAAAAAGAAATGCAAAAAAGCAAAATGACTGTCTGAGGAGGCCTTACAAATAGCTGTGAAAAGAAGAGAAGCAAAAAGCAAAGGAGAAAAGGAAAGATATAAGCATCTGAATGCAGACTTCCAAAGAATAGCAAGGAGAGATAAGAAAGCTTCTTCAGCAATCAATGCAAAGAAATAGAGGTAAACAACAGAATGGGAGAGACTAGAGATCTCTTCAAGAAAATGAGAGATACCAAGGGAAATTTTCATGCAAAGATGGGCTTGATAAAGGACAGAAATAGTATGGACCTAACAGAGGCAGAAGATAGTAAGAAGAGGTGGCAAGAATACACAGAAGAACTATACAAAAAAGATCATGACCAAGATAATCACGATGGTGTGATCACTCACCTAGAGCCAGACATCCTGGAATATGAAGTAAAGTGAGCCTTAGAAAGCATCACTACAAACAAAGCTAGTGGAGGTGACGGAATTCCAGTTGAGCTATTTCAAATCTTGAAAGATGATGCTGTGAAAGTGCTGCACTCAGTATGTCAGCAATTTGGAAAACTCAGCAGTGGCCACAGGACTGGAAAAGGTTACTTTTCATTCCAATCGCAAAGAGAGGCAATGCCAAAGAATGCTCAAACTACCACACAATTGCACTCATCTCACACGCTAGTAAAGTAATGCTCAAAATTCTCCAAGCCAGGTTTCAGCAATATGTGATCCATGAACTTCCAGATGTTCAAGCTGGTTTTAGAAAAGGCAGAGCAACCAGAGATCAAATCGCCAACATCAGCTAGATCATGGAAAAAGTAAGAGAGTTCCAGAAAAACATCTATTTCTGCTTTATTGACAATGCCAAAGTCTTTGGATGTGTAGATCACAATTGATATGCTTACCACAGCATTATTGGAATAACAATGAAATAAGATATTATTTTATTAATTTTTCTGATTACTAAATATTATTTAGTACTTTAATTTTAAAAACACTATCTTAAACATTCACTAAAGACATTAAGCAAATGATAATGAACATGATTCCTGTCCTCAAGTCTGTAGGGAAAAGAATATTCCATTTGTTTATTCCTGCCTTCCGTTCAGTCACTCCAGACCACCTAACCTGCCTCTTGAGAAATCTGTATGCAGGTCAGGAAGCAACAATTAGAACTGGACATGGAACAACAGACTGGTTCCAAATAGGAAAAGGAGTACGTCAAGGCTGTATATTGTCACCCTGTTTATTTAACTTATATACAGAGTACATCATGAGAAATGCTGGACTGGAAGAAACACAAGCTGGAATCAAGATTGCTGGGAGAAATATCAATAACCTCAGATATGCAGATGACACCACCCTTATGGCAGAAAGTGAAGAGGAACTAAAAAGCCTCTTGTTGAAAGTGAAAGAGGAGAGTGAAAAAGTTGGCTTAAAGCTCAACATTCAGAAAACGAAGATCATGGCATCTGTTCCCATCACTTCATGGGAAATAGATGGGGAAACAGTAGAAACAGTGTCAGACTTTATTTTTGGGGGCTCCAAAGTCACTGCAGATGGTGACTGCAGCCATGAAATTAAAAGACGCTTACTCCTTGGAAGAAAAGTTATGACCAACCTAGATAGTATATTCAAAAGCAGAGACATTACTTTGCCAACTAAGGTCCGTCTAGTCAAGGCTATGGTTTTTCCTGTGGTCATGTATGGATGTGAGAGTTGGACTGTGAAGAAGGCTGAGCGCAGAAGAATTGATGCTTTTGAACTGTGGTTTCCAAAATCACTGCAGATGGTGACTGCAGCCATGAAATTAAAAGACGCTTACTCCTTGGTGGGAGGGTAGCGTCATATAGCCTCAATGGAGAAAGTATGGAGGTTCCTTTAGAAACTAAGAATAGGGCTAGCATATGACCCAGAAATCCCACTACTGAGCGTATACCCTGAGGAAAATCACAATTCCAAAAGACACACGAACCCCAATGTCTATTAAAGCACCATTCATAATATCCAGGACATGGAGGGAACCTAGGCGTCCCCTGACCCACGAATGGATGAAGAAGTTGTGGTGCATGTACACCGTGGACTATTACCAGCCAGAAGAAGCAGTGAAGCTGGGTCTTTCGCAGTAACATGGATGAACCTAGAGTCTGTCATAAAAGGGAAGTAAGTCAGGGAGAAAAAACCAAATATTGTTTTTATTTTATATTAATGCATATATAGAGAATCTAGGAAAAATGGTACTGATGACCCTATTTGCAAGGCAGAAATAGAGATGGAGATGTGGAGACTGGACTCGTGGACACAGTTTGTGAATGAGGGGCGATGAGAGCAGCGCTGACATAGATCCGCTGTCACATTTGAAACACACGGCAAGTGGGAGCTGCTGCCGAGCACGGGGAGCTCAGCTCTGTGCTGACCTAGAGCGACGGGGTGGGCAGGGAGGCTCAGGAGGGAGGGGGCATATTATGCTTATAGCTGACTCACGCTGTTCTACAGCAGAAACCAATACAGCGTGGTAAAGCAATTATCCTCCCATTAAAAATCTAAGAAACCACAGAAAGTATCCAAAGAGCAATATCCTTTACAATACTAAGGAAACTATTACTTAGCGTAAAATTTCAAGCACCCTAGGCCTGCCCCCAACACACACACACAATTATACCTGCAGTTTAGAAAGTAAAATCTCTGGATCATTTTAAACTCCAGATGAAGTTAATTTCCCTGACTCTCCTTCCCTAAATGTAGCAAGGCAATCATGTCCAGGGCTGAAATCCATCTCTTTTCCCCATTTAGTCAGCTTCCTCCTCAATACCCCATCATCTCTATCAATGTGCACCCCTCTTAATGAATCTTTGAGAAGTGTTCCCTGCTCCCTATCTGTGGTCAGCTGAATTGTTTTTGTTGTTATTCAGTGGCTAAGTCATGTCCAACTCTTTGGAATCACATGGACTGCAGCAATTTTCTTGAAGAGATCTCTCATCTTTCCCTTTCTATTGTTTTCCTCTATTTATTTGCATTGTTGATTTAAGAATGCCTTCTTATGTATCAGGCTTCCCTGATAGCTCAGCTGGTAAAAAATCTGCCTGCAGTGCAGGAGACCCTGGTTTGATTCCTGGGTCAGGAAGATCCCCTGGAGAAGGGAAAGGCTACTCACTCCAGTATTCTGGCCTGGAGAATTCCATGGACTGTATAGCCCATGAGGGCTCAAAGAGCTGGACAGGGCAGAGTGACTTTCACTTTCACTTTCTTTCTTATCTCTCCTAGTTGTTCTCTGGAACTCTGCATTCAGTTGGGTGTATCTTTCCCTTTCTCCCTTGCTTTTTGCTTCTCTTCTTTCCTGAGCTGTTTGTAAAGCCCCCTCAGGCATCCACTTTGCTTTCTTGCATTTCTATTTCTTTGGGATGGTTTCGGTTACTGCCTCCTGTACAGTGTTGCAAACCTCTGTCCATAGTTCTTCAGGCACTCTGTTTATCAGGTCTGATCCCTCAAATCTACAAATCACCTCCACTGTATAATTACAGAGGATTTAGTTTAGGTCATACCTGAATGGCCTAGAGGTGTTCCACACTTTCTGTAGTTTAAGCCTGAATTTTGTTCTAAGGAGCGATGATCTGAGCCACAGTCAGCTCCAGGTCTTGTTTTTGCTGACTGTATACTGTATACTGATTTTGGTATTGACTATTTGGTGATGTGCTTGTGTAGAGTTATCTCTTGTGTTGTTGGGAAAGGATGTTTCCTATGACCAGCGCTTTCTCTTAGCAAAACTCTATTAGACTTTGCCTTGCTTCATTTTGTATTCCAAAGCCAAACTTACCTGTTACTCCAGGTACCTCTTGATTTCCTACTTTTGCATTCCAGTCCCATGGCAACCCATTCCATCACCTTGCCTGGAAAATCCCATGGATGGAGAAGCCTGGTAGGCTGCAGTCCATGGGGTCATGAAAAGTCACACTCGACTAAGCCATGTTGCTTTCACTTTTCACTTTCATACATTGAAGAAGGAAATGACAACCCACTCCAGTGTTCTTGCCTGGAGAAGCCCAGGGACAGTGGAGCCTGGTGGGCTGTGGTCTATGGGGTCGCGCAGAGTTGGACATGACTGAAGTGACTTAATAGCAGCAGCAGCAGCGTGATGAAAAAGACATCCTTTTTTGGTGTTAGTTCTAGAAGGTCTTGTAGATCTTCATAGAACTGGTCAATTTCAGCTTCTTTGGCATTAGTGGTTGAGGCATAGACTTGGATTACTGTGATACTGAATGGTTTGCCTTGGAAATGAACCAAGATCATTCTCTCATTTTTGAGACTGCACCCAAGTACTGCATTTCAGACTTTTGTTGACTATGATGGCTACTCCATTTCTTCTAAGGGATTCATGCCCATAGTAGTAAATATGACAGTCATCTCAATTAAATCTACCCATTCCCATCCATTGTAGTTCACTGATTTCTAAGATGTCAGTGTTCACTCTTGCCATCTGCTTGACCATGTCCAGTTTGCCTTGATTCATGGACCTGACTTTCCAGGTTCCCATGCAATATTGTGCCCTACAACATCAGGCTTTACTTTCACCACCAGAAACACCCACAGCTGATCACTGGTCAGATGAATAATGGCCCCCCAAAGATTCTCAAGCCTTAATCCTCAGAAACTATGAATTAGGTACTTTACAGGGACTTTGCATTAACTAAGACCCTTAGTTAAAATATAAACTCTCTCACTGTCTCCATTGTTTCCCCATATATTTGCCATGAAGAGATGGGACCAGGTGCCATGATTTTACCTAATCCTTAAAGCTCTATACAGTCAACAAAAACAAGACCAGGAGCTGACCGTGGCTCAGATCATGAACTCCTTATTACCAAATTCAGACTCAAATTGAAGAAAGTAGGGAAAACCGCTCGATCATTCAGGTATGACCTAAATCAANACTAAAAAATTAAAATTAATTAAAAAAATATAGAGACAAGAAAAAAAAGTTATGTTTACACTGTACCATAGTCTGTCAAATGTACAGTAGCATTATGTCTTTTAAAATGTACATAACAATTAAAAATATGGTATTGCCAAGAAATGCTGTCATGTGAACCTTCAGTGAACTGTAAATGTTTTTGCAACACTAATATCAAACATCATTGATCACACATCATCATAAGTGAAAAATATATAGAGATATATAAAGAGAATAAGAAAGTTTGAAATATTGTGAGAATTACCAGAATGTGACACAGAGACACAGAGTGGGCAATTTTTGTTGGTAAAATGGCTCTGATAAGCTTGTTCTATGCCACAAATATTCAATGTGTAAAGACAAAAAAAAAAAAAAAAAAACAACTCTGAAGCACAATAAAGCAAAACATAGTAAAATGAGATGTGCCTGATTTTTATAACCATGTATTATAAAAACCAAGAGTTTTTACCAAGTGGTTTCCAGCACCATAGTGTTTGTTCTAGTTTTCTTCCTCTTGTAACTCCTTTCTGTAAGCATGAGAAACTTGGCTCCCATTATCCTAATACATTCCACTGTTTGTAACCACTTTTCCATCTCACCACTGCCCGCTTCCTTGCATGGACGTCCTCCTCTCCCAGCGTGGGCTGTAATGTAACGGCACTTTCCAGTCTGTATGTTTCTTCCACACCCAGACGTTCTCTTCGCCCAGTGTGGGCTCTGGTTCCCCACTGTGGACCACCCCTCTGTAGAGATGCCTTCCACAGAAACTTCAGACTTTGATTCTTCATGTCGGGCAACCTGCGTGGTGGCCTCTTCACCTTGCCATCCTGCTCTGGCTCCAGGTTCCCACGTCAGAGCAGTCCTCCTCACTCTGGTGGATCTCTGATACCCTGTGCTCCTCAGGCTTCCTATGTGGGTGCTTTCCTTGTCTCCCTTGGGCTCTGAGTCCCATCCTGGCCCACCAGGAACTCATCCCTCTGTTCTGCTGGCATGGATACCTACCTGCTTGGTGCTACCTCATGGCTTTTGGACTAAGTTGTTCAGGAAGAGAAGGAATGAAGAAAAAAACAGAACAATCCTTTTAAAACCTAAATCAGATAGAAATAGTTGTAGCAATTTGCATAGCTACTGGCAGTTCATGAAGAATCTCATTCCTCCATAGCCTCCTGAAATGGATCCCCATTTTAGGCAAGCAAAAGCCAAAGTTTTCATAATAGTATTCTCAGCCTGGTGTGACTGTTACTTGTTCCTCAACTCTTTTCTAACTCCCTGCTTTATTCCCATATTCAAACTCTCCTCACACACCTGCCTTACCTGCTGTTCCTCAAATATGGAAGGCGAGCTCCTGACTCATTGTTCTTTGTTATAACTGTTTCCGCTGCTTTGACCATCCCACCCCCAGATTTCCCTTCAAATATCTGTGCAAATCTCATATTCTTAGATTTGCATAGCTACTGGCAGTTCATGAAGAATCTCATTCCTCCATAGCCTCCTGAAATGGATCCCCATTTTAGGCAAGCAAAAGCCAAAGTTTTCATAATAGTATTCTCAGCCTGGTGTGACTGTTACTTGTTCCTCAACTCTTTTCTAACTCCCTGCTTTATTCCCATATTCAAACTCTCCTCACACACCTGCCTTACCTGCTGTTCCTCAAATATGGAAGGCGAGCTCCTGACTCATTGTTCTTTGTTATAACTGTTTCCGCTGCTTTGACCATCCCACCCCCAGATTTCCCTTCAAATATCTGTGCAAATCTCATATTCTTAGTCAGATTTAACCTGATATATCAGTTTGGTCAGTCTGCCATAGTAAAACACCGCAGACTGGGTGATTTTTAACAATGAGAAATGTATTTGCTCATAGTTCTGGAAGTCAGAAGTTCAAGATCAAGGTGTTTGCAGGTTTGCTTTCTTCTTGGCTTGCGGATGGCCACCTTCTCCTCATGTCTTCATAGAGCCTTTACTTTGTGTACACGTCAATCCTGGATTTGTACACCTTTGGTGTCTCTCTCTATCCTAGTCTTCTCATATAAGGCCACAAGTTAGAACAGCTTCATTTTAAATTTACCTCTTTAAAGGCCATATCTCCAAATACACATTATCACAGTGTCTCACATTCTGAGATACTGAGGGTTAGGACATCAACATATGAAGAAATGGACCTCATCTCAAAGATGGAGCACCATTGTCCAGAGACACTGAACAGTAGCTGTAAGGACTGTTCAAATGATTGGCTAGTACTAAGTTTAAACCACATTAGGCATTTAGGTTTTCTTTTCTCCACTAACCTGTGGGTGCAGAAGAAAGGCCAAATTGAATAAAGACCAAATTTAGAAGTACATTTTCTGTGCAGACATGAGTCATGATGTAAGTTAAAAAATTGTCTCTCCACTACTAAATCTTCCAACTTGCTGCCTCTTTTTCACTATTCCATTCTGCATTTGGAGAATTCTAAAACATTTTGATTATTCTCTCATTCCACTCAAGTGTCTGGGGGTCCCCTATTCTTAGTGAATGGGACATCAAATGCAAGCATACAGTATTCATTGTGGCACTAATGCACTTAACTAAGTGTGATGCCCACAACCTTACAATAGTTTGTACAATCTACATCCTGTCAGACTCCCCCACCCCAATGTCCCAAAATGTTCAATGTTGGTGTTTCTGCCCAAGTTTATGGTCATAATGTTGTTCTTGCTAAATATATTCCTCTCTTGTTAAAGTACTCTGATTTTATTCATGGGCCAAATTTAAAACCCAAAGCCCTTATCAGTTAGTGTAATTTGTGTTCTGAATCTTAACCACTTTATTGTGGGTACAGTTTTTGTCTTGTAGTTTGTGTATCAGCTTTATCTTCTTTTGGGAGAAAATCCTACCTTATACCACTTTCTATTTCCCTATTACAGCTAGGGTGGCAGCAGGATATAGTATAAACATTTACTATATAACTCATAATGGGATAGAGTATTTGAAAAGTAGAAGAAAAAGGAACCCTACTTCCAATTATTAGTTGCAGTTTGAATTTTCCTATTCTTGCTGACTTTAACTTGTACAGATGTAGCCTGTAATTATTCCCACTCACCTAGAAACACTTCTGTAGACATGTACTCAGATAGGAACAAAAGTATCCTTGACTCTCCATTGTCCTAATAATATTTAGATTGGTTGTGCTTGTGGCCCTTAGCTAAGGGATATTAATATTAAATTATTTATTGTTTAATCACTGTACTCCTATGAGGTGTTAGCAGCCTCATTTAACCATGACCAAGTGGGCTTTATCCCAGGGATGCAAGGATTCTTCAATATCCGCAAATCAATCGATGTAATTCACCACATTAACAAATTGAAAAATAAAAGCCATATGATTATCTCAATAAATGCAGAGAAAGCCTTTGACAAAATTCAACATCCATTTATGACAAAAAACTCTCCAGAAAGCAGGAATAGAAGGAACATACCTCAACATAATAAAAATATATATGACAAACCTACAGCAAACATTATCCTCACTGGTGGAAAATTGAAAGCATTTCCCCTAAAGTCAGGAAAAAGACAAGTGTGCCCACTTTCACTGCTACCATTCAACATTGCTTTTTGCTAAGTCACTTCAGTCGTGTCCAACTCTGTGTGACCCCATAGACAGCAGCCCACCAGGCTCCACCATCCCTGGAATTCTCCAGGCAAGAACACTGAAGTGGGTTGCCATTTCCTTCTCCAATGCATGAAAGTGAAAAGGGAAAGGGAAGTCGCTCAGTCGTGTCCGACTCTTTGCAACCCCATGGACTGCAGCCTACCAGGCTCCTCTGTCCATGGGATTTTCCAGGCAAGAGCACTGGAGTGGGGTGCCATCGCCTTCTCTGACTATTCAACATAATTCTGGAAGTTTTGGCCACAGCAATCAGAGCAGAAAAAGAAATAAAAGGAATCCAAATTGGAAAAGAAGAAATAAAACTCTAACTGTTTGCAGATGACATAATCCTCTACATAGAAAACCCTAAAGACTCCACCAGAAAATTACTAGAGCTAATCAATGAATATAGTAAAGTTGCAGGATATAAAATTAACACACAGAAATCCCTTGCATTTCTATACACTAATAATGAGAAAGTAGAAAAAGAAATTAAGTAAACAATTCCATTTACAATTGCAAGGAGAAGAATAAAATACTTAGGAATATATCTACCTAAAGAAACTAAAGACTTACATATAAAAACTATAAAACACTGGTGAAAAAAATCAAAGAGGACACTAATAGATAGAGAAATATACCATGTTCATGGATCAGAAGAATCAATATAGTGAAAATGAGTNCCCATCACTTCATGGGAAATAGATGGGGAAACAGTAGAAACAGTGTCAGACTTTGTTTTTTTGGGCTCCAAAATCACTGCAGATGGTGACTGCAGCCATGAAATTAAAAGGCGCTTACTCCTTGGAAGAAAAGTTATGACCAACCTAGATAGTATATTCAAAAGCAGAGACATTACTTTGCCGACTAAGGTCCGTCTAGTCAAGGCTATGGTTTTTCCTGTGGTCATGTATGGATGTGAGAGTTGGACTGTGAAGAAGGCTGAGCGCAGAAGAATTGATGCTTTTGAACTGTGGTGTTGGAGAAGACTCTTGAGAGTCCCTTGGACTGCAAGGAGATCCAACCAGTCCATTCTGAAGGAGATCAACCCTGGGATTTCTTTGGAAGGAATGATGCTAAAACTGAAGCTCCAGTACTTTGGGCACCTTATGCGAAGAGTTGACTCATTGGAAAAGACCCTGATGCTGGGAGGGATTGGGGGCAGGAGGAGAAGGGGATGACCGAGGATGAGATGGCTGGATGGCATCACGGACTCAATGGACGTGAGTCTGAGTGAACTCTGGGAGTTGGTGATGGACAGGGAGGCCTGGAGTGCTGCGATTCATGGGGTCACAAAGAGTCAGACACGTATTCCTGCCTTACCATCTCCCTATTGCCCTTTTACAATAAGTTGAATCTAAAACAACGTATCAGTCTTAGCTGCCTAGGCTTTTAGAATTTGTGCTCCAAAAGTTAAAAAAAAAAAGAAAGAAACTCTGGGTTCAACTTCAAGAAAGCAGATACGTGCCTGTCTTTTTCTGTTTAGTTATTTAAGTAGTTCACTTCAGTTCAGTCACTCAGTAGTGTCCGACTCTTTGCAACCCCATGGACTGCAGCATGCCAGGCCTCACTGTCCATCAGCAACTCCCAGCTTTACTCAGACTCATATCCATTGAGTCGGTGATTCCATCCAACCACTTCATCCTCTGTTGTCCCCTTCTCCTCCCACTTTCAATCTTTCCCAGCATCAGGGTCTTTTCAAACGAATCAGCTCTTCGCATCAGGTGGCCAAAGTATTGGATTTTCAGTTTCAGCATCAGTCCTTCCAATGAATATTCAGGACTGATTTCCTTTTGATGGACTGGTTGGATCCTCTTGCAGTCCAAGGGACTCAAGAGTCTCTCTAACACCACAGTTCAAAAGCATCGATTCTTCAGTGCTCAGCTTTCTTTATAGTCCACTCCCACATCCATAGATGACCACTGGAAAAACCATAGCTTTGACTAGAAGAAACTTTGTTGGCAAAGTAATGTCTCTGCTTTTGAATATGCTATCTTGGTTGGTCATAACTTTCTTCCAAGGAGTAAGCGTCTTTTAATTTCATGGCTGCAGTCACCGTCTGCAGTAATTTTGGAGCCCCCAAAAGTAAAGTCTGTCACTGTTTCTGCTGTTTCCCTATCTATTTGCCATGAAGTGATGGGACCAGATGGCATGATCTTAGTTTTTTGAATGTTGAGCTTTAAGCCAGCTTTTTCACTCTCCTCTTTCACTTTCATCAAAAGGCTCTTTAGTTATTTCAGACCTTGTTATCTCAAAATACTCCATTCTCATGAATGTGTATTTTCATGCTCTTAACCACTAAATCTTTATATTTTGCCTGTACTTTAGCTTTGTCATTCAGCAAACTCGCTATCATCTTTTTAAGTATTAGCTTTGATGCTCCCACTCTGACACTTTCCTATAACATATCAAAGTGACATAAGCGCTTCTCTCCTTAAGTCCTGTTTTATGCATAACTTGGATAAAGTCATCATCTCATTATTATTGTATACACATATATTTTCATTTTCTCTTTCTTCAAGACTGTGTGTGTTTTGTTTCAGGCTTCAGGGTCTGACATGTATATGTAAAAGTGAAAGTGTTTGTTGCGCAGTCCTGGCCAACTCTTTGCGACCTCATGGACTATCTCGCCAAGCTCCTCCGTCTATGGAATTCTCCAGGCAAGAATACTGGAGTAGGTAGCCATTCCCTCCACCAGGGAGCTTCTAGACCCAGGGATTGAACCCAGGTCTCCTGCACTGCAGTCAAATGTGTATGTGTGTGATGGTTTGGGCCTCAGGGATCTGACATGTATATTTTAGCCATTAGCACATTTAGATTTCACAAAATGTAAAACACTCCTTTGGCTTAGATTCAAAGTGATTGTACACAGAACACACTGATATTTTCCTAGCATCAGTTAAGTGGTTTTTGCCAGTTGATGATTTTTACAATTGGTGGTGGTTGTGTAGTTGCTAAGTCCATGGGATTTCCCAGACAAGAATACTAGAGTACTAAGTATCAAATGTTTACCCCAGAAAATGTTTATGTCAAACCACATAAGTAGGTATTTACTACTTTATGTAGGTAAATACCTACATAAGTAGGTATTTATTGTGAAATTTAAAGATTATTAGTCCAACAATGAACTTTCAGGCTGTTGCTCTGATTATAATAACAACAAACTGTGAAGTTTTATGAGGGAATGAAATCTGTGGTAAAACAACTCTGTTGGAAACATTTATATAAAAGTGTTCAGTTTCTTAACTTCTCAGAGCCTTTACTGTACTCTCCCAGTCCTTTCAGGAAACAAACGTCATATCTGAACCTTAAATTTTATCGGAGGTATTTTGAAAGGCTTCCCTCCTGGCTCAGACAGTGAAAAATCTGCTTGCAATGCAGGAGACCAGTCGATCCCTGGGTCAAGAAGATTCCCCCAGAGAAGGGAAAGACTACCCACTCCAGTATTCTTCCCTGGAGAATTCCATGGACAGAGAAGCCTGGCAGGCTACAATCCATGGGGTCCCACAAAGAGTCAGACACAACTGAGCAACTAACACTAGCTAAGACTATTTTGGAGGGAAGGTGGGAGTGGGGGAGAGTCGCATATGTAATAATAATATCGAGCATAATTTAGAAAATGCTTACCCAGAAATTCTGCTAGAAATGGCTTTTAAAGCAAATAGAAAAAGACTTTGTTGAAATATTTTCAGATTATCAAAGTCTATAAACATTATCAGATTTTAAAATGATGTTTCTTTTTAAAGAATGTTTTAATTATGTCAATTCCCCCAAATTGTTTCAGCTTTAAGAGAAAATAACTTATTTTATGAAGAACAACAGCAATAATTGGACATCCGGAATAAATGGAAGAGCACTATTCATTTGAAGAGTCAATCACAGATACTGTTATTATTTAACCTGCAAATTTAGCTAACATATTCATGAGAGAGAAAATCATCCCTGACAGTCAGGAACTAGCCTGACACAGCTGGACTTGAGTGTTGTCAGAAGATGGCCAGAAACAGGTTTCCTATTGGACATAAAAATCTCATAGAACAGGATCAGGCAAGAAGCCCTGCGACCATACTGATGTGAAGGGGATAAATAGGCAATACCAGTCCATAACTTTGTCTAAGCAGAGACAAAAACAAGGTCACTTATTAATAATAACTCTACCGAGTAGTCTAGTATCACTACGATTGGCCAATATGCTTTCTGAAGTAATCCAATTGTTTACCTGTGCTGAACAGACCCAGACTAAAGTGGGTACATAATCTCTGCATAAAGAGTATATATGCATGTAGTGAAAGAATTCCATTATTATTTAGTTCTACTTCACAAATGTGGTTCTCAGGTAATTAATCAAATGCTTCCCTGGCAGCTCAGCTGGCAAATAATCCGCTTACAATTCAGGAGACTGCTTGGATTCCTGGGTCAGGAACATCCACTGGAGAAGGGATAGGCTACCCACTCCAATACTCTTGGGCTTCCCTGATGGCTCAGCTGGTAAAGAATCCGCCTGCAATGCGGGAGAGCTGGGTCGGGAAGATCCCCTGGAGAAGGGAAGGGTTACCCACTCCAGTATTCTGACCTGGAGAATTCCATGGACTCTATAGTCCATGGGGTCGCAAGAGTAGGAGACGACTGAGCGACTTTCACTTACTTACCAAAGGAAAGAGTTTTAAATAGTCTTTGCATATAACACTTTGTTTTCAAAAGGTAATTACTCTTAACAGGTTAAAACACATTTGGGTACTACGTCTGAAAATGAGTTGCTGCTGCCGCTTACACTGTCAGCAGTTAGCGGGGAAAGTTCAGAATATAATGTAATTATCAATTCCTGTAACTCAACAAACAAAAATTAATTTCAAATAAAATGTGAAGTCACAAGATCCAGATTTTTAATGATGACAAGCTGTTCTGCTTTCTAAGTGAACTGACTGAATTCAGACTTCAAATAGGAGAGGTGTGGGAACAGATTTCCCACAGTTCCAGAGAGTAACTGTTTGAGAGTTCAATAAGATGAGCTATGTGGACCTATCTGTATATCTCCAGTGGCCAACAGTGTCCAGCACCTCACAGAACGACGTTGTTTTAAACGACGGTCTCAGTCAAAATTCCCTTTCTACAGCCCAATATGTCCCTTTCCCGTAAAAAGTCCGTTAATATTGCATGGCATGAACAATTCATCCGAATTTGAGGCTTGACATGGACTTAACTGGATCTCAATCCACTTGCCTTCATTCCTCTTACTCTCATGGTGGCGGTTTCACTTTTCCGCGCTTGGGGATGACCTCAAACGCAAGACCTTTATATGGTGTTCCAATTGCCCAGATTCTAAGCAGCACTACAGACGCACAGGACACTAACGCCGGCACTGGCTTGCGGGATCCAGCAGGCCTGCCTGCCCTTGGAGCCGCCCTTTTAACGCTCCCTTGAGCGAGGCCACGCCCGCGGTCGCCGCGGAGCATGCGCGCAGGAGGCGCGTCCCGGGCGCAGGAGAGAGGGCAGGAGCGGGCGGAGATCGGGGCTCTGCGCCCGGCCGGCTGGACAGGCCTCTGGAGCCGCGCGGGCGGCCGTGCGGAGCGACCACGCGCGGTCGGGCGGGACTCGCCGCCGGACACCCCGCATCCTAGTCCCGCGTCCCGCCCCTTCGCGCTGCGGGCGCCCGGCTTCGGCGCACGGGCGGGCGGGAAAGGCGGAGCTCGCCGCCCCAGGCCTCTGGTTGGCTGCGCCCGCTTCCCTTTCCCGTTCGCGGCGGTGAAGTTCAGGTGTGGAGCAACCGAGCTCTTCCAGCAGGCGCCCATCACGGGTGCGGCTTGATTTCCTCGCCTGAGCTCCCGCGGCAGTGCTCAGCCCAGGATCTAGAAACAGTGTCGGTTTATACTGTTTTCTCGGCTAGTGACGAATGTTAGCATTTATGTTCGCCTCTATACGAATGTTTTGCTGGCCACTTGGCTGACTTTATTTTTCTCCGAAACACGAGATAGTTTCTTCCCCAGGTGTTTATACCCTTATTTTTCATGCGAGATCTTGACGACAATACGTACAAACAATACATAAAGATGATAACTAATATAGTTATATTGAGCCTGATCATTTGCATTTCTTCAGCTTCTGGATTATGTCTATGACTGCAAGCACCTATTATGGTGAGTATGAATGTGCTAATTTGTCTTTAATCGGGGAAAGTTAGAATGTCCTCTGAAGGGTTATAAACTGTTTATTTAACTTCTGTGGCCTGACTTGGATTTACTAACATGGAAATATACAGTGCCTTGAACGGTTTAAAGCTTTTAATAAATATTGTTTGTCATACTAGTTATACCTGTTCCAAAATATGTTTTATATTTTATGTAATTGTTACATCTATCTTGATGAAAAGCAAGTGAAGTGAAACAATTTTGCAAAGCAATTGCAGTGATACTTTTAATAAGAATATTCATAAAGTTCATCAGTTTCATGTGTCCTGTAAAAAAATGAAAATAAACGACACAGTGTTCACATTTGGAGATTTGGAAGATTTGCTTGCTCTTTGGTCACTGCCAAAGAGCAAAATTGTTTTAAAGCCTGAAGCCAATTTGCATAAATATGAGGTACTCTGAACTCAGAACTTGAAGGTTTTGAAGCTGCTGTAGAGCACAAGTATGCTTTTGTATAGATTCCTTGATACCCCTTTATAAAAACAGAATACTGTTCAGTTGAAAGGAAAAGTGAAAAATAGAGTGAGAAAGTAAAGTCTTATAAATGGTTATAAGTGATTGCCATTTTAGACCTTAGTTGTTTTGCAAAGAAATGTGTGAATAATCTAGTGAATGTTTTCCAAGATACAGATTTCTGGCTGTTCATTCATGGTTCCCAGTAGGGGATGAGGGCTTGGGCAGGGAGGTATGACTTGAACTAAATAGAATAAGCCAGGATTTGTAAACGTAAATGACCCCTTGGGACCAGGCACCTAATGCAGGTGTGAAGCTGTCCAAGGCTTTTCTTTGCATGTTAAGCACATGAGAACAGTTTGCACTTCTAGAAATAGGATTTTCCCAGTTTTTTTTTTTTTAATGTTTCACCCTCTTTGTCTTGCATTTTCCTTTTTTTTTCAATTTTTAAAATTTTTATTGTTTTAGTTGATGTACAGTATTTATGTTACAGGTGTACAATAACGTGAGTCATAATTTTTAAAAGTTATGCTCCATTTATAGTTACTATAACATTTTCCAATTTTTGGTAGAAAGGTGAGCACAAGCAATAGTTCACATTTACAATCACTTTATATTAAAGGGGGGACTTTAGATGGTAACGCAATGAATGGTCTAGAGGAGGTGGTTTCTCCTCCCCTGTAGTCAGTTCTGCCATGTGAGCCTGAACGTCCAGGTTTTAAAACAGGAAACAAGAGTCTGGATTTTTTATACTAAATTTCCTGATCTTTATTGACTCAATTATCTGAAAAAAATTACGCTAGCTGAAACAAAACAAAGGATGCCACCTTTGGAAAAATCAGTTGCTACCTTTTGAATCCTGAGGTGTGATGTGGCCTGTGGGAATGTTACCTTTTTAAGAAATCTCTGTGAAAGGCAGAGAGAGAAATAATTGGATTGTGTTAAAAAAATTGGATCCTGTTTGTTCTATGCAGTTCTTGAGGTTGAATACATGCCTCCTTTCCAAAGAAAGAACCAGAAATGCATTTCACATCTTCAAATATGTATCAAATACCCATTATTATAAATAGTGTAAATGGTTCTTAAAACTTAGACAGGACTTATTTTGTCACTCATCAGTAGGATTGTCTCTCTTAAACAAATTTCAACGTAAATATTTTACTTTGGTGGCTTCATCTCAGTTTCTCTACTTATAACAGTATTTTAATCCAGAATGCAGTTATCAAAGCTTGCACCCAAGACTAACCTGTGTAGGCTTGACACAATTTATGCTCTACTTCTATAATTTTTCAGGTAACTTTCAGCCTGTTTCTCCCTGGCGTTGGCTGTTTTCTGTTGTTGTTCCTGTTTTGATCGTCTCTAATGGCTTTAAGAAGAAAAGTCTAGATCACAGTGGGGCTTTAGGAGGTATGTTTTTTGTTGAACGTTTGGCGTACAATAAGTGCTTGCTTATGTAATTTAAACATGTGGTTTCTGAATTCTGAACATATGAGACTATAAGTCACATGTTACTTAGTGTAGACAGTGATAAAGTTAATGCATTGTTCGCCATTCCTATTCTGCCAGAATTTCGGATACTAACGTATCCTTTCAGTGTGACATACAAATTGAACTTTGTAGTTGATAACAAGTAAATTAGTGGGATAGACTTTTGAGGACCTTGATTACTCAGGTCCTGAGTTGGATTAAATTTTCTGCAGGCAGACACATTGGAGCATTTTACCTCAAGGTAAAATGGAGGAGCCATTGAGAAGAATGTGCTCAGTCATGTCCAGCTCTTTGGGACCCCAGGGACTGTAGCCTGCCAGGCTCCTCTGTCCATGGGATTCTCCAGGCAAGAGTGCTAGAGCCGGTTGCCATTTCCTGCTCCAGGGGATCTTCCCTATCCAGGGATTAAACCCACGTCTCTTGCATCTCCTGCACTGCAGGCAGATTATTTTCCACTGAGCCACCTGGGAAGCCCATTTTGGGAAGAATAGCATTTGGAAATTACTATTAGTAGCCTCAAGCAGAGTAGTCCCAACTGAGTATTCTCATGTCTTCAGAATTGCGATGAGGACAGGCCATTTATTTATTCTTCTGGCAGATATTTATTAAGCATTTACTGTGTGCCCCTCTGCTAGAAACTAGGGGAATAGCTGTGAACAAGGGCAAGGTTTCAGATTGTATGGAACTTCTGTTCTTTAGTACAGATAGATAATAAAATACATAAACTTTTCATATAATGATAAAGTTTATGAGAAAAATTAAAGATAATAAAGTGTGAATATTGGAGAATGTGGGACATTTTTCTGTGAATAGGCTCAGGATTAACCTTTGTGTTAAAGAGGTAGTTTTGAACTGGAACCTAAAAATGTCATAAATGAGAAGAACTGCAAGAAGCATGTTCCAGGCTTGACAAAACAAGCAGAAAGGCCCTGACATGTTCAAGCCTGGTTTGTTTGGGAGTGAGAATAAGACTCATTCAACTGGAAAAGTCATGAGAGATAAACATTAAAGAAAGATGTAATGGCCAGATAATATGGGGTGTGAAGCACAAAAAAGATTTTATCCCAAGCTAAAATCCTCCAGTCTCAAACCAGAGGAGTGATGGGATCTGATATGACTTTGGGATTTTCATATCCTGCCAATGGTATAAGCCCCAAGACATGAGGATTCCCCTCAAATACGTCCTATAGGCTGGGATCACTACACGATGCTGATATTTAGAACTGGCAGGTCTCAAAGCCGCCTACCCAGCCTTCAAGAGGCTGCTCATCATTAGCCCTGATGTATTGTAAACGTGCTCTCCTCTGTGTTCACATACAGCAGAGATTTTATAAAGTTTTATGAACTAGAGTGGGCCTTCACGGAGGCGAGATAGTCTGATAGGTAAAAGAACAAGCACTAGAATCAGGCAAGATGAGTTTGAATAATGGCTAGGAAAGTCGTGGGACTTAAGTCACTTAACCTCCCTGTACCTCAGTTTTCTCTTCAGAGAAGAGGCTTTTTAACATCTAACATAGAAATTAACATGCCACTGTACTTCAACTTTTTAAGGATTCAGAAGATGAATAAATGCTTCCCGTGCATTAAAATATCCAAGCTAGAGAAGGACAACACCATGAAAGTAACAGCTTAAACTCCACGGCACCTCATTTCCAGTAGTACCTTTCAAAGTCCTAGGAAGGGCCCTGGCAATGTGCTCTCATGGTCCTCTTGTTTTGTAAATTTTTCAGAGGTAAAAGATTGGAAAAAAAAAAAAAAAGCGGGCTCCCGATTTGTAAGTTTCAAGACCCACAAAATTGTGATCTACCCCTCATTTCATTCTTAGAGTTGCAGCAAGAATGAAATCATTTCTGTGAAGTTTGTAGCTCAGTGCCTAGACACGTAGCCGGCATGTATAGGGTGATCACCATTATTGGGCACAGGTCCTGGGGAATCATGCTCATTCTCATTCTTCAAAACTGAGACACACTCTTCAAGTTCTGTTGAGAAACTGAGAAATCTATTGTTAGCACTTAGCAAACAATTTGAGCAATCTCTGATTAAATATAATAATAATATATAAGAGTTATGCTTTGCTAAAAATGTTTTTTCTTGGGCAGCCTTGCCTTGGTTTTCATTGTTCTTGACCTGTGGGAAGAAGCATCAGTCTTGAAGTGCTGTCTTCCTTTGACTTCCATGATGTTTATTATCCCGTTTTCTCCTCTTACTTTTCTGATCTCCACTTTCTTTTCTTTCCTGCTGCCATTTCCTTTTCTGCCTTCTAGTCCTTCGGCCTCTATTGTTCTCCTGCTTGGCTTGATTTAGAATTAGAAGATAAACATTTAAATCCTGACATTGCCTCTTCTCTCTCTGTGAACTTGGCCGTGGCACCTATCTCCTCCGAGCCTCACTTTCTTCATGAAATAGGTCCTTAGGGGCTTCTTGGTGAGGCTCAAACAAGGAAATGTGTGGGACACCATATCAGAGTCTGTGAAGTCTTACACAGTGAACTCCCCACAGACAGGCCGCACCATGCGCTTCTGTTCCCCACGCTATTTGAATGGTGCTGCACACTGTTGTAGCAGTGCTCAGGAAACACATGTGGATGGATTTTAAAACCTCCACTCTCTACCTAATCACTCATTCTATAGAAACTTGCTATCTTTTTTGTTTGGAGCTTCGGAGCTTCTTTTCCCCTTAAGGATAAAAAACTGTACTGTTGATTCAAAGTATAGCATCGTACTTGGGAAATCTGCCCGAATGTGTGACTGCAAGTCACTTAAACTTCATCTTAATGACTATTCCCACCTATAAAATGAGAAGGAATAATAATGTCTATAGCACTGACTCATTGTGAGGAGTCATACATATAAAATGATTAGCATAGGACCTGGCACTTAAAACATGTATCTTATAAATGTTAGTATTGTTTTCCTTCCACAATTATAGTCATAGAGATTTTATTCAGTTTTGCCATAGCATGTCTTTAGTGTGCTTTGAACTGAGAAGAGTTTCAGAACATCCTCAGGATCTGGGTATTTGGAGTGCTCTCGTCACCCTTGAGAGAAAGAATACTTCTAGAATAAGGAGAGGATCACATAGGCTTATAAAGCATTGTGCAAGTGATCTGCTCCAGTCTAGTTATTCAGTGTGTTCCTTCGAACATGTTTGTGTAAATAATTTGTCATCAATCTCTTGACAAGTTTAATTTCACTTGTTAAGACTCTCGGGTTTATTGATTTTTGCTTATTTTAATTCAGTCTTGCAATAAATATTTAGTTTGCCAGACACTGTTTTGGGCACTGAAGACTAAGAAGTGAAGAAAATAGGTAAAAATTCTCCTGTCAAAGAGCTTGCATTTCTAGTCAGGGGAAGCAGATGAGAAGTAGGCAGTGTTTGAGGCATGTGAGCCCAGGAAGAAGATGCTGTAAGGGTAATGGGAGTGCACAGCCAGTGGGGTGTTGTCAGAAAAGGTCAGTGATTGTGATTCATGTGGTCTCACAGAAGTGGCCCTACCTCTTTGGTTATCATAGTTCAGGTACGGTTTTCAGTCTTTTCAAATAGAAATCTCATTCAGTCAGGTACCCAGAATTGATCAGAGCCAAGGAAAACAGGTTTATGTTGCCTACTGCCACAAGGGACTAATCAGTGAGCCAGAGTAATACTTGATTAATCTGATTAGATATAGAACTCCTGGGCCAACTGGGTGCAAACATCACTATTCAGGTCAGGCCAGTTGAGAAGTTAGCTTGTATTTAGAAGGTTGCTTTTCAGGTGGCTCAGTGGTAAAGAATCTTCCCACCAGTGCAGGAGAATTAGGAGACATGGGTTCAATCCCTGGATGAGGAAGATCCCCTAGAGGAGGAAATGGCAACCCACTCCAGCATTCTTGTCAGGAAAAATCCCACAGACAGAGGAGCCTGGCAGGCTGTGGTCCGTGGGGTCAGAAAGAGTCGGACACAACAGCGCAGACACACCTTCCTGAGAAACAGTCAGTAATGCACATGCATAGTTCAGAGAGTCCTGACCTTGGTGTAGTATTCAAGTCTGCCAACCTCTGCTTCTCTTGGCCTTCATATTCTATATTTTGGGCTAACCAGCCTTCTTTTGATTCTCACGGTCTTTCCTAGGCAATAGTATATATGATATAATTGATTAGATTTGAGTTTATTAGATTAAAAAATTCCAATCATCAGTTCAGTTCAGTCGCTCAGTCATGTCTGACTCTTTGCAACCCCATGAATCGCAGCACACCAGGCCTCCCTGTCCATCACCAACTCCCAGAGTTCACTCAGACTCGCGTCCATCGAGTCAGTGATGTCATCCAGCCATCTCATCCTTTTTCGTCCCCATCTTCTCCTGCCCTCAATCCCTCCCAGCATCAAAGTCTTTTCCAATGAGTCAACTCTTTGCATGAGATGGCCAAAGTACTGGAGTTTCAGCTTTAGCATCATTCCTTCCAAAGAAATCCCAGGGTTGATCTCCTTCAGAATGGACTGTTTGGATCTCCTTGCAGTCCAAGGGACTCTCAAGAGTCTTCTCCAACACCACAGTTCAAAAGCATCAATTCTTTGGCACTCAGCTTTCTTCACAGTCAAACTCTCACATCCATACATGACCACAGGAAAAACCATAGCCTTGACTAGATGGACCTTAGTCGGTAAAGTAATGTCTCTGCTTTTGAATATGCTATCTAGGTTGCTCATAACTTTTCTTCCAAGGAGTAAGCGTCTTTTAATTTCATGGCTGCAGTCACCATCTGCAGTGATTTTGGAGCCCAAAAAGATAATGTCAGCCACTGTTTCCACTGTTTCCCCAACTATTTGCCATGAAGTGATGGGACTGGATGCCATGATCTTTGTTTTCTGAATGTTGAGCTTTAAGCCAACTTTTTCACTCTCTTCTTTCACTTTCATCAAGAGGCTTTTTAGTTCCTCTTCACTTTCTGACATAAGGGTGGTGTCATCTGCATATCTGAGGTTATTGATATTTCTCCCAGCAATCTTGTTTCTAGCTTGTGTTTCTTCCAGTCCAGCATTTCTCATGATGTACTCTGCATAGAAGTTAGATAGCTTTAGCATCATTCCTTCCAAAGAAATCCCAGGGTTGATCTCCTTCAGAATGGACTGTTTGGATCTCCTTGCAGTCCAAGGGACTCTCAAGAGTCTTCTCCAACACCACAGTTCAAAAGCATCAATTCTTTGGCACTCAGCTTTCTTCACAGTCAAACTCTCACATCCATACATGACCACAGGAAAAACCATAGCCTTGACTAGATGGACCTTAGTCGGTAAAGTAATGTCTCTGCTTTTGAATATGCTATCTAGGTTGCTCATAACTTTTCTTCCAAGGAGTAAGCGTCTTTTAATTTCATGGCTGCAGTCACCATCTGCAGTGATTTTGGAGCCCAAAAAGATAATGTCAGCCACTGTTTCCACTGTTTCCCCAACTATTTGCCATGAAGTGATGGGACTGGATGCCATGATCTTTGTTTTCTGAATGTTGAGCTTTAAGCCAACTTTTTCACTCTCTTCTTTCACTTTCATCAAGAGCTTTTTAGTTCCTCTTCACTTTCTGACATAAGGGTGGTGTCATCTGCATATCTGAGGTTATTGATATTTCTCCCAGCAATCTTGTTTCTAGCTTGTGTTTCTTCCAGTCCAGCATTTCTCATGATGTACTCTGCATAGAAGTTAGATAAGCAGGGTGACAATATACAGCCTTGACATACTCCTTTTCCTATTTGAAACCAGTCTGTTGTTCCATGTCCAGTTCTAACTGTTGCTTCCTGACCTGCATACAGATTTCTAAAGAGGCAGGTCAGGTGGTCTGGTATTCCCATCTCTTTCAGAATTTTCCACAGTTTATTGTGATCCACACAGTCAAAGGCTTTGACATAGTCAATAAAGCAGAAATAGATGTTTCTCTGGAACTCTCTTGCTCTTTCCATGATCTAGTGGATGTTGGCGATTTGATCTCTGGTTCCTCTGCCTTTTCTAAAACCAGTTTGAACATCAGGAAGTTCACTGTTCACGTATTGCTGAAGCCTGGCTTGGAGAATTTTGAGCATTACTTTACTAACGTGTGAGATGAGTGCAATCATACCTTTCCCTTTTCTACCTCCCAGAGATTATTCCCAGGCCCTTTCAGTTGCAATTCTAGGTAACTTTCAGCCTAGAGATCTCTTCAAGAAAATTGGAGATACCAAGGTAACTTTTCATGCAAAGATGGGCACAGTGAAGGACAGAAATGGCATGGACCTAACAGAAGCAGAAGAAGAGGTGGCAAGAATACACAGAAGAACTGTGCAAAAAAGATCTTCATGACCCAGATAATCACAATGGTGTGATCACTCACCTGGAGCCAGACATCCTGGAATGTGAAGTCAAGAAGGCCTTAGAAAGCATCACTACAAACAAAGCTAGTGGAGAGGATGGCATTCCAATTGAGCTATTTCAAATCCTAAAAGGTGATGCTGTGAAAGTGCTGCACTCAATATGCCAGCAAATTTGGAAAACTCAGCAGTGGCCACAGGACTGGAAAAGTCAGTTTTCATTCCAATCCCAAAGAAAGCAATGCCAAAAAATGCTCAAACAACTACACAGTTGCATTCATCTCACACGCTAGCAAAGTAATGCTCAAAATTCTCCAAGCCAGGCTTTAGCAGTTTGTGAACCGAGAACTTCCAGATGTTCAAGCTGGTTTTAGAAAAGGCAGAGGAACCAGAAATCAAATTGCCAACATCCGTTGGATCATCAAAAAGCAAGAGAGTTCCAAAACAACATCTATTTCTGCTTTATTGACTACGCCTAAGCTTTTGACTGTGTGGATCACAACAAACTGTGGAAAATTCTGAAAGAGATGGGAATACCAGACCACCAGACCTGCCTCCTGAGAAATCTGTATGCAGGTCAAGAAGCATCAATTAGAATTGGACATGGAACAGCAGACTGGTTCCAAATTAGGAAAGGAGTGCATCAAGGCTGTATATTGTCACCCTGCTTATTTAACTTATATGCAGAGTACATCATTCGAAATGCCAGCCTGGATGGAGCACAAGCTGGGATCAAGGTTGCTGGGAGAAATATCAATAACCTCAGATATGCAGATGACACCACCCCTATGGCAGAAAACAAAGAAGAGCTAAAGAGCCTCTTGATGAAAGTGAAAGAGGAGAGTGAAAAAGTTGGCTTAAAACTCAACATTTAGTTCTAATGAGGTGTATGAAACTGGAGCCGATTATACAGAGTGAAGTAAGCTAGAAAGAAAAACACCAATACAGTATACTAACACATATATATGGAATTTAGAAAGATGGTAATGATAACCCTATATGCGAGACAGCAAAGGAGACACAAATGTAAAGAACAGACTTTTGGACTCTGTGGGAGAGGAAGAAGGTGGGATGATTTGGGAGAACGGCATTGAAACATGTATACTATCATGTAAGAAATGAATCACTAGTCTAGGTTCGATACAGGATGCTTGGGACTGGTGCACGGGGATGACCCAGAGAGATGATATGGGGATGGTGGTGGGAGGGTTGTTCAGGGTTGGGAACTCATGTACACCTGTGGCGGGTTCATGTCAATGCAGGCAAAACCAATACAGTTATTGTAAAGTAAAAAAAAAAATAATAATATAAATAGTATTTTTTGATGTTTCTAAGTAATACTAAAGTTAACATAGCAACAACAGAATTCAAACCCAACTTACTGCCTAATAATTTCAAATCAAAAAAAAAAAAAAAACAACATTCAAAAAACTAAAATCATGGCATCTGATCCCATCACTTCATGGCAAATAGATGGGGAAACAAACAGTGGAAACAGTGTCAGACTCTTTTTTTTGGGCTCCAAAATTGCTGCAGATGGTGACTGCAGCCATGAAATTAAAAGACGCTTGCTCCTTGAAAGAAAAGTTATGACCAACCAAGACAACTTATTAAAGAGCAGAGACATTACTTTGCCAACAAAGGTTTGTCTAGTCAAAGGTATGGTTTTTCCACTAGTCGTGTATGGATGTGAGAGCTGGACTATAAAGAAAGCTGAGCGCCAAAGAATTGATGCTTTAGAACTGTGGTGTTGGAGAAGACTCTTGAGAGTCCTTTGGACTGCAAGGAGATCCAACCAGTCCATCCTAAAAGAAATCAGTCTTGAATATTCATTGGCAGGACTGATGCTGAAGATGAAACTGCAATACTTTGACCACTTGATGCGAAGAGCTGACTCATTTGAAAAGACCTGATGCTGGGAAAGATTCAAGGCCAGAGGAGAAGGGCAACAGAAGATGAGATGGTTAGATGGCATCACAGACTCAATGGACATGGGTTTGAGTAAACTCTGGGAGTTGGTAATGGACAGGGAGGCCTGGCGTGCTGCAGTCCATGGGGTGGCAAAGAGGACACAACTGAGCGACTGAACTGACTGATTCCCACTATCAGAGCTATTTATAGACAGTGTTGTCTCACTTCCCCAGATCACATCTGCCAGTTACAGAATTAACATGTTTTAAACTCAGAAGATAGCCATAATCCTTGAGTCTTCACATTCTTTGAAAGCTTCCCATTGTTACATGTATTAAGTCCTTAGCACTGAGGACCCATTAGAGATGTTAGGGTGGGTTGAAGAGGTGGAATAGACATGTGCTGGAGACAGCAGTAACTAATCTAAAAGTTCAGACATAACTGGGAGATACAAAAAATTCTAAGATTTTTAGACTACATCAAAGAAATCATTCCTTTGAAGCATGTTGCCTTCAATGTATTCCTCATTCTGAACCTATCCTCAACTCAAACATTGATTGCTTCACGTGGTATTTTGAGGTGGCTGAAGTAAAGGGCAGCCCCCTGTAGAAGGGTGGGGCATGGTGGTTGGGAGGGAGAAAGACACTGGCTGTTACTTCATATACCTCTGTATGTTTTGGCTTTCCTCTCCGGTGCTTGTGTACTGCGAGCGTGTGTGCGCATTTGCTCAGCTGTGCCCAGCCCTTTGCGACCCAGTGAACTAGAGCCCGCCAGGCTCCTCTGTCAGTGGGATTTTCCAGGCAAGAATACTGGAGAGGGTTATCATTTCCTTCTCCTGGTGGGGCGGGCCTTCTTTGATAGCTCAATTGGTAAAGAATCCTCTTGCAATGCGGGATACCTGGGTTTGATCCCTGGGTTGGGAGATCCCTGGGAGAAGGGAAACGCTACCCACTCCAGTATTCTAGCCTAGAGAATGCCATGGAGTGGGTAGCCTGGGTCGGACAGGACTGAGCGACTCTCACTTTTCTCCAGGGGATCTTCCCGACTCAGGAATCAAAGCCATGTCACCTGCATTGGCAGGTGGACTCTTTATCACTGAGCCCCCAGGGAAGCCCACTTGTGTACGACTTGTGTAATGTATTAAAAAACAACTGAAAAGACTTAAAGGTTGGATAACATCATAATAACATCATTATTATTATTACAATAATCATAATTGCAACAATAATGTGATTGTTGAGGTTTTGCCCCTGTAACTGCTATTTAATATTGCCAATGATCCTCGTTAATATTTATTAAGGACCTCCTATGTGCTGGCTTATATAATCATATTATTAAAATTATCTCATTTAACTTTTCACAGTAAGCCAATGAGGTAGGAATTATTAATACACAATGAGAAACTGAAGCTTAAAGTTAGGTAACATGTAGTTATTCAGTAGTAAGTGCAGCAGTTGAGGTTTTAACTTCAGAATGTTCAGCTCCAGAGGTGGAGCACTTTATTACTTTATTAGTACTTTATACAACGTTATCCTGTTTCTTGCACTCTCAATTAACATGTAGTGAACTTAAGTAAAATGCCAATAATCAAGTAATTCAGTGACTGATGAATCAGTCTAGATTGAGCTAACCAATGGAAGGAATTACTTCAGAAATAGGAATCTGGGCCCTTGTTCTGTTATTTAATACTTAAATGATTAAACACATGGTAGCATACTTAATTGTTTAAAATCTATTCTGTTACTTAGTAGTGTTTTGTTGTTGTGTTATTTAATAAAAATCTTCATATAGCAAAACTGAATATATTTACCTTAAGAGTTACAGAGAGCAGAGATTGTCCACCATGCAGTTAGGGGTAGAAGAGGTTGTAGTTAATAACATGATACCAGCAGGTAGCCTGGATAGGGCCATGAAGATAGCTGTGCCTGAATGTGCTCATCACATTCTCAGAAAATGCAAGGCTGGAAGTACTCATCTATATGCATGAATATATATGCATGAGTGTATTTTTGTATGTGTGTATTCACTTGCTTTGTCCACAAAAAGCAAATATATCTCAGTAGACATGGACAGACCATGAGCCTAGATTCTGACCTCTAATATCCATTCCCCACTGGAGTGAACCAGAGCTCCTCAGAGAAGTGGCTGCTTTCAGGGCTGGGGCAAAGTAGGTTTAGGATGAGCCTCAAGCGTTCTGTTATGCCAGGAAGAAAAGAAATGCTTAAAAATAGATACAGAGAGAGATCATGCCGTATGAATCCAGTTTTGAGCTTATCCACTTTGTGTGTTTCGTCTGCTATTGGTGTAGCCACCCGTGCTCTCTTTTGGTCACTTATTTGCATGGATTATCTTTTTTAGTTCTTTCACTTTCAACCCATTGTGTTTTTAGATTTAAAGCAAGTCTCTTGTATTCAGCTATAGTTGGACCAGTATTTTTATCTATTTTGCAGTCTCTGGATCACTTAACCCATTTACATTTAAAATAATTATTAATAAGTAGAGACTTATTTCTGTCATGTTGGAATTTGTTTTCTATGTGCCTCTTTCTCCAAGATTCACTCTTAGATGGTCTATTTACTGAATTTTTTGTAAAGTGGGAAAAAAATCCCAGGTATGGAGGGGAAATGTAAAAAATAGAAACTTGAAAGACTATGCTGCTGCTAAGTCACTTCAGTCGTATCCGACTCTGTGCGACCCCATGGACGGCAGCCTACCAGGCTCCTCCGTCCATGGGATTCTCCAGGCAAGAGTACTGGAGTGGGGTGCCATTGCATACTGTTTGGTAGTGTCTTAGTTGGTAAAAATGTAAATACATTAGAAATGAACATTTCCAGTTTTAATATGAAAATAACTGAAAAAATTCATTCTTTTTTTTCACAGTATTAGTGTATGGACTAAGTGTAATTTTGTATATATGTGTTTCTTTCAGGGCTCGTGGTTGGATTTATCCTAACCATTGCAAATTTCAGCTTTTTCACCTCTTTGCTGATGTTTTTTCTTTCTTCCTCAAAACTTACTAAATGGAAGGGAAAAGCAAAGAAGCGTCTAGATTCAGAATACAAGGAAGGTAAAGTGAATTATATTTAATGTCACTTAAATTAGTAACTTTTATTTCATCTTAACATCAGTTCAGTTCAGTTCAATCGCCCAGTCGTGTCCGACTCTTTGCAACCCCATGAATCGCAGCACGCCAGGCCTCCCTGTCCATCACCAACTCCCGGAGTTCACTCAGACTCACGTTATTGAGGCTGTGATGCCATCCAGCCATCTCATCTTAACATACCATAAGCATTTAATCAGAACCTGTTTAGACTCATGATACATAAATTTTATATGAGAATTACTTAAAGTAGTGGCCTGATATAGTTTATTATTACTTTACCATGATAGTAAGAACAGCAGAATTTTAGAAGTACTAAAGTCTATCATTAATTATTCGAAACGATATAGAATGTGGGCAGTGTTATCATCCCACTTTTAGTCATTTTAAAAATTATAGTCATTTTTCTTTTCTTAACTTTTACAGTGTAAATTAGGAGCAGTTATAGGTAACTGCATGATTTTCCTCCTGAGGAGGAAACATCCTTGTGCTCTTCATTTTCTCGTTGGATCCTAGGTGGGCAGAGAAACTGGATTCAGGTGTTCTGTAATGGCGCTGTGCCCACGGAGCTGGCCCTGCTGTACATGATAGAAAGTGGCCCTGGGGAAATCCCAATAGATTTTTCCAAACAGCACACTGCTTCCTGGATGTGTTTGTCTCTCTTGGCTGCACTGGCCTCCTCTGCTGGAGACACATGGGCTTCAGAAGTTGCCCCTGTTCTGAGTAAAAGTGCGCCAAGGCTGATAACAACCTGGGAGAAAGTTCCAGTTGGTGAGTCTTTATTTAAGTTTATTTAAAAAAAAAAAAAAAAAAGTGAACAGGGACTTCCCTGGCAATCCAGTAGTTAAGACTCCGAGGTTCCACTGCAGGGGATCCGGGTTCCAGCCATGATCAGGATCTGAGATCCCTCATGACACACAGTGTAGCCAAAAAAAATAAGCCTCTTGATTTATTGTGTTTCTTATTTAAAAGCCTGTTAAGAATTTTAGTTTGGGGCCTCCCCTAGTGGTCCTAAAGCTCCATGCTCCCGGTGCAGGAGGTCTGAGTTCCATTCCTGGTCAGGGAATTAGATCCTGCATGCCACAAGAAGAGTGAGGACCTCACATGCCAAAACTGAAACCCAGTGCAGCCAAATAAATAAATAATTTTTTTTAAAGAGAGAATTTCAATTTTCCCACTTAATTGGAAAATGACTATAGGCTCTTAAACTGGTGATAATAAGTAATATTTGCAGGAAGTGTTAGGAACTCCTAGATAAATTATATGCAAACATAGAGATTGACCTGCAGGCTTATCAGTAGGAAGGGAGAAGGAAAGAAATGAGAGTATCTCTTGGGAGCTTGTTACCTGGTTAGTGCTTGATGCATATCTCATTTCCCCATCATGGTTATCAGCTATTGCTGCTGCTGTTAATAGTACTTCTACTAATGCTTTATCATCATCTCCTCCTCTCTTCTCCTTTTTCCTTCCTTTTGTCCCCTTCATTATCAGCAGCAGCTGCAACATAACAACTAATATGTTTGAGTACCTGCCATGTGCAAAGCAGTGTTCTGACTGCTCTCCATTATTACTGTTATTATTACTTAATAATCATGTGAATTGGTCCTTTTATTGTTTGTATTGTTTATATCTCACAAACAAGTAAACTAAGGCATAGAGAAGCTACATAACTTCATCACCGTCACCAAGCTTGGAAATGACAGAACTGAGAGTGAAACCAGGCAGCCTGGCTCTCCTAAACTCACTGCTGAAAATGTCAGAAATTATTGAGGAGAAAAGCCTCTTTTCTAAGTAGGAAGGTCTTTGGATTGCATCAGCGTGAACCCTTTCTTTGAGTTGGTTTTGATTAGACGGGGACCAGATGCTTTGCTTCTTTTGATGTCATGTGTTGGCTGATTGTTTACCAGCTGATTTTATCATGTTCTTCTCTAGGGACCAACGGAGGAGTGACAGTGGTAGGCCTTGCCTCCAGTCTTCTTGGTGGAACCTTTGTGGGCATCACTTACTTCCTCACACAGTTGGTTTTTGTTAACGATTTAGACATTTCTGCTCCCCAGTGGCCAATTATTGCGTTTGGAGGTCTGGCTGGATTACTAGGATCAATTGTGGATTCATATTTAGGAGCTACCATGCAATTTAGTGGTAAGAACATAATCTTATTATTGCAACTTATTGGCGTATTAAAGAAATGAGGACTCGGCCACACACAGTAGTAGTAGTGCCTAGCCGCTTCAGAGACGATATGTTTTAGACATATCTTAGATATGTCGTGTTTATGGACAAAAAATTCTAGGACTGTATTTTTGACTAATTGTAAACAAGTTATTTTAGTTTCTTTTCTGTGGAAAGCATTACAACAGAGATATTTAATGTAGGGTTGTTTTTTCACCTATGCTGCTGGTTGATTGCTAAAGGTAGTAGTCTGATCATGACACTGAATAAATGTGTCCTTAAAACCGAAAGAAAAGAGCCAGGGGCTTCCGTGGTGGTGCAGCAGACAGGAGTCTGCTCAGCAGTGCAGGAGACACAGGTTCGATCCCTGGTTAGGAGGATTCCACATGCCATGGAGCAGCCGGGCCTGAGTGCCAGCACACTGAAACCGGCTGTGCTAGAGCCTGTGCTCCACAGCAGGAGGAGCCGGCAGGGTGAGGAGCCCGCACACCGAAACAGAGACGCTCTCACTCTCCACAGCTAGAGAGCCCGTGCAAAACAGTGAGACCTGGTGCAGCCAAAAACAAAATAAATGCGTTAAAAGAGAGAAAGAAATGGGGAAGAAATACGCAAAAGGAAAAAAGAGAGATAAGATAATAAAAACAATCCCAAAGACACAGGTTGTTAAGGGAGCCAGAGTAATAGGGCAAAGTCTGTCATACAATTTTGAATTTCTTATTCTTTTGTGATAAACTGACTGAAAGAGAATTATTCCTGCAGAGCAATGAGTAGAAGCTATACAGGAAATGATCACGCAGGAGACAGATGCATTTGTTTATGGGATTTTAATCCCAGGGAAGCAGAATTTGGGAGTCAGATCTGTCTTATGCCCCTCTTCCCATTTGTTTTCCAAATCCATTTGAGAAATAATTCTTCTGCTAACCTGCTGCTACACAGATGATGTACTTTTCTACTGTGACATCATGTCTGCTAGTCCTGCATCAAGACACATAAGCGTTTTCTCCAACATTTTCTGTGCTTTGCACCTAAGGCTCGCCTGTCATGTTCGTGTACCAACTTGTTCTCTTTGGTGTGTCTTTGCTCCAGCCTCTGACCAACCACACCTTCTCCTTTGATTCATACAGTGAAGAGGCTGGAAGTCTCCAGACAGTTCCCCAAACACAGTGCTCCCAGTCTCTCTTCACACCCCCATATAATCTGGTTCCACCAACAAAACATCTGCTCTCTCAGCTCATTAGTCTTATCTAGATGCTGGGAGGAAGCAGTCAGATTTTAATTTATACTAAAGGGTCAGTAACCATACATACAACACATTACACAGAGCCTAGGTTTTATTCTAAACTGAGTTCTTACTTGGAAATTTCTGATCATATTGAGTGGGTTGGGAAACAGATGTGGGCTGGGGGGCAAATTGGATTCATCTCTGTGTGCCTCCTTTGTGTGAGCAGCTTCCTGGGCCTTAGTGTCTATTGTAGAGGTTGCAAAGGTGACCCCTGCTTTCAGGAGCCTTCCATGTGGTCTGAGAGGGGAGCCCCTGGGAAGGCAAGGCCAATCTCCCAGTTTCATGCCATCTCTGCTTTTCAAGACCTCCTTTCTCCTTCTGAAAGAACTCCAGCATTGTTGAGAGACCAGTATTGAGGCATACCGAGACCCACTTCTTCAAGGAGGCCTTTTGTAACCATGGGTTCCGTGTCACTCACCATGTAGGTATCCACTAAAATCATTCTTTGAATGGCCAAGAATCTTTACAAGGTTAGCTTCTTTAGAGGGGAAAGCTAATTTGCTTTTTTGCTGTTGTTTTTTTTTAAATCAAGTCATTTGGATTTTCCACTTCATTTGCTTCTTTTTCATTCCAGGTTTGGATGAAAGCACTGGCATGGTGGTCAACAGCCCAAGGAAGGAAGTGAAGTACATAGCCGGGAAACCCATTCTCGACAACAATGCCGTCAATCTGTTTACTTCTGTCCTCGTAGCCCTCTTGCTCCCAACTGCTGCTTGGGGTTTTTGGCCTAGACAGTGAACTTTATTTCATTTACCAAAGCTAAAACTATGATGAATTTAGCTCAACTTGCAATTCCAAGTTTTATCCCAAGAAGAAAACTGTAATGAAAGCAGAAGTGCCAGTTCCTCCTCTTGTCCATTATGATGGCATGCCACAGTTTTCCTCTCTGTGATGCGTTTCTAACAGCTAATATCTTCCCAGTGAAAGACAAGACTCAATTTAGCTATTTTCCTTCTGCTGATTAGAACTTGACAGTGAAGTTATAATGTCCCAATATATTGAACTGAAAGTTGCTGCTTGGTAGATATAAATTTTGTTTATTTAAATCCGCAAAGGAACTAAAAGTGATAACATTTTTAAATGGTTGAGTTGTGATGGAGAAATGCCTCCCTGCCAGTTACCCAGATGTCGTATCCGTTTTAAGTATTTAAACAAATGTGTGCGGAAGCCTGCGTAAGTGTAGTATCCTGGACTTCTCCCGTTACCCGCCACTTACTACTGTAAAAAGCGTGGAGCTTGGTTCCTGGTGAGCTGCAAGGCCTTCTCCACATTTGTTCTTCCTTCCTCAGAGTTAGTGATGGAAAAAAAAGTAAATGTCTTTTTCATGTGACCTTTAGAATGCACACAAAAAAGATTATTTTTAAGTAAAAACAAAAGAGATACCTGAGATCTAAAAAATGTGCACCTTTCTATATTTCAGTTGGTCTCTGAGCAGAAGTTATCTTAAATTTAATACCTTTAAGGTATTTTATAGCTTTCTTTGAAATTTGTCTATGAATGTGGTTTACATTAACATCTTGACCAGTGAGAGTCACGGGAAAATTAGTGCAATTGTTTCATTCGCTGTCCTAGAATTCACTGGAAGATGCTGTGATTTCCTATTAAGGTATGCTCTCCTCTATTACAGCCTCAACCAAAGTGAATGCTACTTTCAGTTATGTTCTTCAGTTTGATGGAAGTGCTAAAGGAGTTTCATATAGTATGGACTATTGTGCTAAAAGTATTTTGAAATATCTCTCCTGTGATTTCAATATCTTTCTTCCCCTGCCCCTTGTGCATTCATAGAAAAATTGAGGAGAGATTCATGAATAAGCCACTTCAGAGTGGAGAAAGCTTAGAATTCTTTATTGGTGACTGCTTCAGTGATTATCTAGAAGTGACTTGGTTCAGGAAGAATTTTTTAAAAAACAGTTGACACACTTAAGCCTTAAGCCAAACAACTCAGTGGGTCTCAACCTATCTGCTTTGTGTATACATTGACATCACCTGAACATTTTTTAAAGAAATACTTATATCTGCGCTTCTTCCAAAAATTCTGATTTATGTGGTCTGGGACACAGACTGAGTATTGGGACTTTTTAAAGCTGTGGCTGCACCTTAGAATTGTGTTTTTAAACACAATTTTAATAGGGGGTTTTTAAAAACACTGTTGTAAAGGCTGCTCTTTAGACTAAGTAAATCAGAATGTCTGAAAGTGAGATCCATGCATGGTTATTTTTAGAAAACTCCCTAGGAGAGTCCAGTGTTTAAACAGTTTGAGAACTATGAAATAAGAATATGCTGTCCTTAGTCGTGCTTGACTCTTTACAGCCCTATGGATGTACTGTAGCCTGCCAGCCTCCTCTGTCCATGGGATTTTTCCAGGCAAGAATATTGGAGTGGGTTGCCATTTCCTCTTCCAGAATATCTTCCCAGCGCGGGGATTGAACCTGCTTCTCCTGTGTCTCCTGCATTAGCAGGCAGATTCTTTACCACTGAGCCACTAGGGAAGCCCCAAAGTAAGAATATCTTTATACAAATGTCAAATCATTATGTTGTACCTGCAATTAATGTTGTATATATGAAATTAATGTTGTATATCAATTATAGTCAATAAAAATAAATTTAAAAAGAATATCCCATACCTAAAAGTCTCAAAAGAATGGGGCTTTTCATTTTTATGTGGACAGCTGTTGGCAGCAGTACTGGGTGCTGTCTTTATGGATGGATAGCTTCTGGTAACACGGAGTCCTGCGTGACTTCCCAGATCATTTCTCTGTCATTTTTTTGTATGCAGCTTGTGTCTTCCTACAGCTGTTCTAACATTCCTTTTTTCTCTTTTCCTGGAGATTTAACCTTATGACATTCTTTGGGGCAGACATACTCATTGGAACCATTTTGGGGTTTGGAGGAATCACCACATTGGTAATAGTTTGGGGACATATGCTTTACAATCCTTTATTTGAAAACCAAAGGCTAGTTGTGTTTTGGTATCAAAATTTTTCAGATTTTAGACAAGTGATAGGGTAAATATAAATATTTTACGTAAAACTGTGCAAAGAGTCTAGAAGGGCACCCATTACCAAATACATTGATATTTCTGTGGTGGATATATGAATACCACTAATAAATGTGATAACTAAAGACACTGAGAGCCTCAGATCAGGTCAAATCAGTTTTTGTCATAGAATTTAGGAAGAAACTCTCTGTTTGCAGAGCATGTTTGGATATGGTAATTGTAGACTTTTAAAAAATGTGCTTTTTTAAAAAAAATTTTCCATGTATTAGGTATTTTACTGTAACAATAAACAGTTTATGTAAAAAATGCTTTTCATGGAAAGAGCTCCATGGAGGCATTTACTAAAGTAACACGTGTACTGCTGCCTACCTAGGCAGCCTAAAGGCATACATTGTATTTCTTGCCATACTATCACACAGTAGAAAAGAGCAAGGTATATGTGGCTCAGGGCAGCTCCTAAAGGAGATCAGAAGATTTCAAGCAGTATTATTTGAAGACTCATGAAAGGGAGCCATCAAGAGAACAGTGAACTGATAAGGCATTCCATTCGTAGCTTTTCTCATCACTTAAGTTATCTATGCCTTGGCCAGGTGCGGATGGTGGTGGTTTAGTCACTAAGTCATGTCCAGCTCTTGCGACCCCATGGACTGTAACCTGCCAGGCTCCTCTGTCCGTGAGATTCTCCAGGCAAGAATACTGGAGTGGGTTGCCATTTCCTTCTCCAGGGAATCTTTCTGACCCAGAAATCAGTATCTCTTTTTTCTAGCTGTTTTACCTGTAGGATGCTGGGTCCAAAAATGCCAACCTCATCCCAATTAAGCATAGACTTAGTATAAAGAAAAATCATGTGAGGTGACATGTTGTAAACGTTGCCACGTTCCTGCAGTGCAGACAGCTGCTGCCTGTCTGCACCTGGGCGTCCTAGAGCCCCACCCTCTGGTGTTCCTGATGCCACCACAGTGAGAGGAGACTGCTTGGCCAGCAGATCCCAGGTGACTTGCAAGAGCTTTCAGCGTGAATGCACAAATGTGCAACTTCAATGGTTCTGAACATTTAAAAAATAAATGTTCCATATATGTTGATTAAGTTGTTGGAGACTAATCAGCTTTCCTGTTTAAGAGTCACTAAAAGTTGATGATCAGGAACATATTTCGGGAAGAAAATTTAAAAACTAGTGTGGTTACGTGAACTTTACAGGACTGCCATGATGCCAGTGTTTCTCAATCGTGTAACACAGTTCTAATGGCTTTGGAACTAATGAATCAGGAAGTGATTGTAGAAGGGGTAGGGTTGAGGTGGGTTAAAATGGCAAAGCTCCTGAATTTATTTTTTCTGACAATACATGTTAATTCCCTTTCATTTATCATAACCACATCCTTCAAAACTTATTTTACACATGTAGCAACTCTATTTTTAATGTTTGAATTTTTTTCAATGTGTAATTAATACTCTGAATCTATCCTTCTTTTTAAAAATTTGTAACACTAGAGGTAAACTAAAATATCCTTTGCCTCTACTGACTCCTCAACAAATCTAACTTTCTCCCACCTTCAAGATAACAACTGCTAGAAATTTGAGATATTTTCTGGATATTACTTGTTTTGGATGTCTTTTAATATATATAAATCAGTCATATTTTCTTATAATTTGCACTGTCATTTTGCTGCTTCAAGTCAGGTACTTATACCCAAGAAAAACCCATTTAGGAAAAATGATTAGAAGGATATATACAAAAATATTAATGTGTTATCTGTTATGTTTATAGATTATGTTTATTTCTGAAATGATTTTTAAGTTTATGATCTATTATTTGCCAATAAAGCTACTGTTAAAATACTTATACAAATCTATGAGGTTTTTATTTTTGGCTGTGCCATGCTTGTGGGATTTCAGTTCCCTGGCCACAGACTGAACTCGGGCCTCAGCAGTGAAAGCACCAAATTCTAATCACTGGACTGCCAGGGAATTCCCTAAATACTTTTCTAAAAGTCTGCAATCATATAAGTTTCTTCTGCAAATGAAAAAATGCTCCGAGTAACCAAAATAATCTCTGGGAATAACCCTCTTCCCTACTACCCTTCCCCATTGTTATTTTAAATGGTATTCCCTCTCTTTATGAACAGCCTTATTAGCAATGAATTTGAAAAGTAAAATAAGGTTTCAAGCAACATAAATCCAGTCACCCAACGTTCACCTGATGTCTTTATGCTTCAACTACCGTGTTCTGGATCTAGTGAATCAAAGATGACTGGGATAAGGACTGTGCCCTCCGGGTCTGATAAGAGTGGGGAAGACAGACGTGTGCAACTAGCATGTTGAATAAATGTGACACGTGGTCTGTGTTAATCACAGTCCACTTTTTGTCTTCAAACTTCCTATAACCTTATATAGAAACGTGGACATTTGCCATGTGAATAGCAAGCTGTGATCATTCCTTCCTGTTCCTAGAAATAGGTGGGAGAATGGGTGAACTCTCAGGAGAGAACCACGTTCCCCTTCCCCACTGCAGGCTTCCAGCTGAAGCAGGTTCAAGCTGAGAGTGGGCATTTGGTGGGGGAAGATTTGTTTCTATGTTTGGCTTTTATTTTTTAACCCAGGTGTGTCTGTTCTAAATGCTGAATTGAGACTGCTGATAAACTCAAGTTTTGGTGATTCTGGTTGACTGAATGTTTGTATGGCCTCACATGAAATTGTAACCTCCAGTGTGATGGTGGTAGGAGATGGGGCTTTGGGAGCTGATTGGATCATTGATCCTCCTGAATGGGATCAGTGCCTTATAAAACATAGGCCAGAGAGCTCTCTTGTCCTCTCCACCACATGAGGACACTGGAGAAAATGGCCATCTGCAACCCAGAAGGGGGCCCTCACAGAATCCGACCTTGCTGCCACCCTGACCTTGGACTTCTAGTCTCCAGAACTGTGAAAAGTAAATTTCTGTTGCTTGTAGGTCACCCAGTCTCTGGTACTTTTGTTACAGCCATTGGAACAGACTGAGACACTGATGTAGAAGTGGGAAGGGAGATAGAGGCAGGAAGAAATAAGTCTGCAATGGTAGTTTTGGTTGTGTAGGCATGGCAGATGGTGCTGCAGCCATGAAATTAAAAGACACTTACTCCTTGGGAGAAAAGTTATGACCAACCTTGACAGCATATTAAAAAGTAGAGACGTTACTTTGCCAACAAAGGTCCATCTAGTCAAGGCTATGGTTTTTCCTGTGGTCATGTATAGATGTGAGCGTTGGACTATAAAGAAAGCTGAGCACCAAAGAATTGATGCTTTTGAACTGTGGTGTTGGAGAAGACTCTTGAGAGTCCCTTGGACTGCAGGGAGATCCAACCAGTCCATCCTAAAGGAAATCAGTCCTGAATATTCATTGGAAGGATTGATGCTGAAGCTAAAACTTCAATACTTTGGCCACCTGATGTGAAGAACAGACTCATTTGAAAAGACCCTGATGCTGGGAAAGATTGAAGGTGGGAGGAGAAGGGGATGACAGTGGATGAGATGGCTGGATGGCATCACTGACTCAATGGACATGAGTCTGAGTAAACTCCGGGAGTTGGTGCTGGACAGGGAGGCCTGGTGTGCTGCAGTCCATGGGGTCGCAAAGAGTCGGACAGGACTGAGTGACTGAACTGAGGCATGGCAGATGGCAAAAGCTGGTGTTACTGGATGAGTCTCATATAGGAGGTTAAACTTGGTATTACCTTGCGGGGCGCTTTTGTGGGCTATTTGGAGGTTTCCTGGAAGCACTTCCTCTGGAAGTGCTAGCCAGTCTCAGTGCAATCTCTGGCTTCACTGTCAAAGAGCGAGTCAAGCACTTTCTTGCCCTCTGGGATCCCAGGCAGGGATTAGTCCTTTCTCAGGCATGACTTGGGTACTGGCTTGCTCTCTCCTCTCCTTCACAGTTCTTAACACCAGCAGCTGCATCTGTAGTCCAAGTGGTTCATTCCATCAGTTATCTGTTAAAGCAAACTACCCCAGAACTTAGTGGATAACAGCAAAAACCATTAATTTGCTCAGTTTGTGGCTGGCTATTGGGGTTGAGCTCAGCTGGGCAGTTCTGTTTTAAGTAACGTCAGCTGGGCTCACTCAGCCATGTCTGCGTCAGGTGACAGGTCAGCGAGGGGCTGGACGGGCTCTTTTGAATGACTGGCACCTTGATGCTGCCCCTTGACTAGGCTTCTCTACATGACCTGTCTGTCATCCTTCAGTAGGCCTCTTTACCAGAAGACACAGGCATTTCAAGAAACCAAAAGTAGGAGCTGCAAGTTCTCTTAAGGCCTCGCCTTAGAAGTCTCATGGTATCATTTCTGCCACAATTATCGGTCCAAAAAGTTAAAAGGCTACTTAGATTCAAGGGGTGGAAAAATGTACTCCACTCTTCATGGAAGGAATACTCAGTCATGTCCGACTCTTTGCAACTCCAGGCTCCTAAGGTACCCTTCCAGGCTACTCTGTCCATGGGATTTCTCAGGCAAGAATACTGGAGTGGGTTGCCAAACCCTGCTCCAGGGGAATCTTCCTGACCCAGGGATCAAACCTAGGTCTCCTGCACTGCAGGTGGATTCTTCACCATCTGAGCCCCCAGGGAAGCCGTACTAAAGGAGAAAGGTGACAGAGGCATGTGATGACGTGGCGGGCCTTATTCTAACAATCTCCCACTCTATTACTTCTCGATTTCTGGGCATCTAGCCTCCTTCTGCTGAGGTCGTCTTACCTCTTGGGTAACCCTACTGGACAGGATTCAAGACAACCTCGTGATGAGGTTTCACAGGTGAACTTCATGTGCTCTGTGAGAAAAATCCATGGGTTGCTTTGACAACCCCTGGAAGTGCTAGCCAATCTCAGTAAAATCTCTGTCTTCAGCATCTAACAGGGAGCCGGACACTTTCTTGCCCTCTGGAATCCCGGGCAGGGCTCAGTCCTCGGGATGAACGTTGGCATTAACTTTCTCAGGTACAACCTGGGCACTGGCCTTCCCTCTCTCTCTGCACTAAAGGAAAAACTCTCTCAGGGTGCACTTGAAGTTTCCTCCCCAGGATGAGGTTTCACAGCCTGGCTACCACTCCCTCTAAAGAAACTGTTCACTCTCCACACAGAAGCTTTCTCCTCTCTGGCTGCATTTATAACTCTGGTCCAGCTGAGGAGTTCAGGAGTTCTCCAGTAGGTTTCGGGTTCTCTGTGGAAGGGTGTGTGCGTTATCTTCAACTCAGCCTCCAGATGTCAGTCATACTTGCATCTCCATCACAACGAGGCAGTTAGAGTCATTGGCATCCTAACACTGTGTGTTCACATACATTATATTTTATCCAGGATAAAAGGGTAAGACAAAGGCAAGTGAGAACCCTGCCACTAGCTGCTTGGTGATCTGAGAACACCCAGCAGAAAACATTAAGTGGGACACTAAAAGGTGAGTAAAAGTTTGTAAACTCCCTCCCAGAGGGTATGACGACACATCCAAGTACTGAGTTGCAAAGGGTATAACATTTTCAAGGGACTGTGGCTAGAGATTTGGTACTGGCTAAAGATATAAGCATCTGAATGCAGAGTTCCAAAGAATAGCACGGAGAGATAAGAAAGCCTTCCTCAGCGATCAATGCAAAGAAATAGAGGAAAACAACAAAATGAGAAAGACTAGAGATCGCTTCAAGAAAATTAGAGATATCAAGGGAAAATTTCATGCAAAGATGGGCACAGTGAAGGACAGAAATGGCATGAACCTAACAGAAGCAGAAGATATTAAGAAGAGGTGGCAAGAATACACAGAAGAACTGTACAAAAAAGAGCTTCATGACCAAGATAATCGTGATGATGAGATCACTCACCTAGAGCCAGACATCCTGGAATGTGAAGTCAAGTGGGCCTTAGAAAGCATCACTATGAACAAAGCTAGTGGAAGTGATGAAATTCCAGTTGAGCTATTTCAAATCTTAAAAGATGATGCTGTGAAAGTGCTGCACTGAATATGCCAGCAAATTTGGAAAACTCAGCAGTGACCACAGGACTGGAAAAGGTCAGTTTTCATTCCAATCTCAAAGAAAGGCAATGCCAAAGAATGCTCCAACTACCGCACAATTGCACTCATCTCACATGCTGGTAAAGTAATGCTCAAAATTCTCCAAGCCAGACTTCAGCAATACATGAACC
>SJXQ01009013.1:0-89592 GCA_006408695.1 Aepyceros melampus
CCACCTCATGCAAAGAGTTGACTCATTGGAAAAGACTCTGATGCTGGGAGGGATTGGGGGCAGGAAGAGAAGGGGACGAAAGGATGAGATGGCTGAATGGCATCACTGACTTGATGGACATGGGTCTGAGTGAACTCCGGGAGTTGGTGATGGACAGGGAGGCCTGGCGTGTTGCAATTCATGGGGTTTCAAAGACTCGGACACGACTGAGTGACTGAACTGAACTGATGTATAGCACACAACATAACAAAACTGATTAAAACAGAGACCACATAATAGGGATGGATAATTATGGTGGCTAACATTTGTGGAGTGTTTTCTTGTATTATCTCATTTAATCCTTATAACAGCCTTATGAAATAAGTTGGTATTATTATCTCTACCTTATGGATGGGGAACTAAATCTTAGAGTAGTCAAATTAACATGACGGAAGTCACACAGGTAGTAAGTACATGATAGAGCAAGGGTTTGAAAACAGACTTGTCAGACTATGGAACGCAGGAATTTCCTTAATTGATCTAGTTAAATTATAGTAGATCAGAGGTCATAAAGAACTAAATACCAAATATGAATTGTTACTGTAGTTTTTTTCTTTGCTTAGAAACAAAGATATGAAATGAATACATAAAAATTAGTGTTTGTATGCCATCTGCCTTTTATCCATTTTCTATAAATGGCTGTAAATTATCATACCTGCATTTTCTCTAAGGCTAACATTTCAGTATTAACAATTTGGTTGATGCATGCACATATATATATATATATATATATATATAAATAACTGTGATACATAGCTATATAACTGTAACTGAGGTTTGTATTGAAGCTCAGATGCGCATGTTATTTCCTTCTACTCTGATACGTCTGTTTAATATTGTCTCTAATTTTTTTCCTACGTACTACTTTAAAATGTTGGCATTCCAAAGATTCCATCTTGAGACATTTTCTTTGTCCACACTACCTCTCATTTTGGGTGACTTTACTCCTAGGACTTTTGCAAACACTTAAAAATAAAACAAATGAGATATGAAAGACTTAATATATTATCTTAACCACTTTTAGGTATATAGTGTGATAGCATTAAATATATACACATTATTGAGAAGTAGATCTCCAGAACTTTTTCATCTTTCAAAATTGAAAATCTATACCCATTAGATTATAACCCTCTTCTCTTTCAACCCAGCTCTTGGTAGCTACCATTCTATGTACTTTCAGTTTCTATGAATTTGACTACTCTAGGTACCTCATATAAGTGGAATCAGATAGTGTATGTTATTTTTTACTGGCTTACTTCACTTAGCATGATGTCTTAAGATTTATCCATGTTGTAGTCTGTGACAATATTTTCTTTTTAAGGCTGGATAATACTCTATTGTTTATATGTAACACTTAAAAAAATCTCTTACCATTGATGGACATTTGGGTTGCTTCTGTCTCTTGGTTATTGTTGATGTGAATGTCAGTGTAAAAATATCTCTTTGAGACCCTGATTTCAGTTATTTTTGAGATTTAACTAGAAGTGCAATTGCTAGATCATTTGGTAGCTCTGTTTTTCCCTAGATACTTTTTAAGTGATTGACTCATGATTCCAAACTCAGTATCTCAAACGCACACATTTTAGATTCTTAACGATCTGTTGGATATCTCTTTATGAATGTTCCATGTGTAGTTCAAAATCAACATGCCTAAACCTGAAAGCCTCAAACCTTCTTATCCTTACTAGCCTATTCCTTTGCTCATGTTCTATGGCATTCATTTAATTTTTTCACTTGAACATTTAGTATATGTTAACTTATACTATGTAGATATTAGGTACCATTGATCCTGATGATGGTGCATTAGTGAACAAAATAAAGACATTTGGAGCTTGTTATCTGATAACAAACAAGGAAATAGTAGGTTGGTTAAGGAAGGCCTCTCTTAGATGATCATTGAGTAGAAACTTGACTGGAGTGAAGGAGTGAGATATGTGGCTATCTAAAGGAGTAGCATTCCAGACAAGAGGAAGAGTAAGTTAAGTAGTTTAATGTGGGAGCATCCTAGCTTGTGCAAGAGATTGTAAGGAAACCAGAACAACTTGGTAGGGTTAGTAAAAGATGATGTCAGAGAGAGAGCTGGAGCCAGAATATATAGTCTTCTAAGGTCTGAATAAGGACTTTGACTTAGAGTCTGATGATACGCGAAGGCATAAGAGTTCTGAGTAGGAAAGGGATTTTATTTGGTTTGACATTTATAAGCATCATGCTGGCTGCTGTGTGAATAGGCAGTAAGTGTGTGGAGCAAGGATGTTCAGAGACTGTTGGAATACTATGCCAGAGGAAAGATGGTGATTTAGACCAGGGTAATAGCAGAGAACATGGGTGAGGTTCTACATTTTGGACATATAATGAAGAATTCCTCAGAGATTAAATGTGAAGTAAGAGAGAAAGAAAGGAATCGAGGATGATTGTATGATTTTTGACTTGAATGGTGGAATCATTAGAATTGCTTGTAATTTTTAGTGATTGAGAGAACTGGAGCAGGAGCAGTCTCCTCATCCAAGTCATAAGCCCAGATTTCATTTTCAGCAGTTTTTTCCTTTTCAATTCGTATCTCACAGTGCTACTAAAATGATTTTCCTAAAGGGCAAATTTGAGTTGCAGCAGTTGCTTCTCCCTTATCTTCAGGTTAAACAAAACTTTTAATGCCTTTATCCCACATCTTATAATCTAACTCTTGCTTACTTTTCCAGCTGGCCTCTCACTGCCTCCTAATGTAAACTGTTCCTGAAGCCACACAGAATTACTTTTACCTTCCCGGGTAAATTAAGTAGATCCACTTAAAAGAAAGAAAATCTGTCCCTGAATGCTTTCATTCAACTTCCTTTTCCCTGCAAGAGCCTTGTTTTAATACTTGCTTCAAATAATCATCCTTTCTTCCCAGCTTTATTCCTAACATTCAAATTATTGCCACTGTTTTGTCTTTAGAATATCTTATGTATTTCTCCATTAAAGTCCATAATAAATGGAGATAAGAGTCATCAGCTTTGCAGTCATACAGTGGAGTCCTTTAGAAAAATTAGAAAGAATATCATAATGATTAACGTATTTGGAAAATAGGAATTTGAAGGTACATTTAGAAGAATTTAAATATAGTGCGTGCTTAGTCACATCAGTTGTGTCAAGACTCTGCGACCCCATGGACCATAGCCCACCAGGCTCCTCTGTCCATGGGATTCTCCAGGCAAGAATACTGGTGGGTTGCCATTTCCTTTTCCAGTGATAAAGTATGAAGTGAGTGAAGTGAAGTCACTCAGACATGTCCAACTCTTTGCAACCCCATCGACTGTAGCCTACAAGGCTCCTCCTTCCATGGGATTTTCCAGGCAAGAGGACTGGAGTAGGTTGCCATTTCCTTCTCCTTAAATATAGTAGATGGTTGGAAATAGCTGTTACAGTTATGAAAAATTAAATAATTATTTATTAAAAATTATTTTCCTTCCTGCTCAGAAAGAGGAGGAAATGGTATTAAGCATCTTTTTGAGACCACATTGGCTTTTCAACCATAATCTTATAGCCATTTTAAGTGTGGACACTTAAATCTATTATTTCTTTGGTCTGTCACATCGATAGCTGGGGAAGTTTTCATCCCAAAATAGATCACTTGATTAACATAATTCTAAAGAGGTTTGTGAAATAATAGATGTTGATATTGGTCTATCCTGGTTCTAGGCACAGAGCTTCTGAAACCCTTGTAACTTCCCACGTGATAAGAGTAGCATTTTTTGTTGTTGTTATTCTAATATTTTATCTTTGACTCTGGTTCTTAACATAAATCTATGCTTGGAACTTCCTGGGTGATAGGAGTGTCTTTTGTTTTAATGAAACTCACGGGTTTGTGAATAGCTTCAGAAAGCATCTGGTTACTAGAAAGACCAAGCCGTATCCTCTAGGAAGGGGAGAGGGACTGGGGATTGAGTTAATTAATGATTAATTATGCCTACATGTTGAAGCGTTCATAAAACTTTCAGTAGTACAGGTTGGGGGAGCTTCTGGGTGAGTGCATAGGAGGGTGGCACGCCTGGAGAGAGCATGGAATCTCCATGCCTGTACCGCATACCTCACTCTATGCATCTCTTCCATCTGGTTGTTCGTGAGTTATATCCTTTTATAATAATCTAGTGATCTAGTGAGTAAAACCTTTGCTTGATTTCTGTGAGCCACTTAAGCAAGTTAATTGAATTGAGGAGAGGATCATGGAAATCTCTGATTTATAGACATTTGATCAGAAGCACGGATGACAACTTGCAATTGTGATTAGCATCTGAAGTAGAAACTGTCTTGTGGGACTGAACCCTTAACTTGTGGGGTCTATCTTCTAGAAGATAGTGTCACACTTAAGTTAAATGGATACTTTCCTGGTGTTACAGAATTGCTTGATGTATAGAAAACCTACACAAATGCCGTCAGAAATGAAGTAGAGTTGTGGTACTCTTGAGAGTAGAGGAGACACACAGGGCAACGAGCATGTTTTCCCCCCATACAAGGTCAGAGGTGAAAATTCCACAATTCAGAGCTATAGAATGATGATCTCTTCAGAATTTTTCATTGGCTCAACTTACAGCAGAACATGAGAGGAGAATGATTGTGTCTTATTCACAACAGTCATTTCCTTAGTATTTAGAATAGTTTCAAGTTAATAATTAAATATTTGTTGAATGAGTTAATGGTGGAGTGAAAGAATGAAATATTCAAATGCATGATATAAGATGAATGATTGCTATGTAAGTACAACACAATGGAAAAATCATTGAGAAAAACGTAGTGTTAGTTAAATTTTCTTAGAGAAAATGATTCAGATCTGGGTCTTGAGCTCTATTAATCAACAATAGGCATTCCTTCCTTCCTGAATTCCATACTGTCTCTCAGGTTGGACTGCTGTTAATTGTTTCTTTAACTGGTCACTTGGGAGGAATGTGTCTGTCATCCTTATATTCCCTCCAGTGTCTAAAACACTGCCTTGATAATGAGGAAGAGAAAGCCTAGATTTTGTTGGAAGAATTCACTTGATGGCAAGATCAGAGTTGTGAATGCTAAAATATGAGTACTTTGTGGGTCTGGCACCTATATTAAGATATTTTGAAAATACCTGAAATCTGACATACCATAGAGTAATGATTTCAAGTTTAACAAAAGCACACTAATTTAGAAAGCATTTTTTATACTTTAAGTATTCTCAAGAGATGGAAACAATGCTAATATTATGATAATAATTATTACCCTAGTTCACAGGCTTTCCAAACATTTAGAATATACAGAGTTGCCTATACTAGTCTATCTGGGGCTTGTGTGTGTGTGTATGTGTATGTGTGTATGATTATATAATGAAAATGTATATGTCATTTCTATTTTCATAAATTTTAAAATTTAACAGATTTTCTTTTTCTACTTGTTTATAGATTCTTGTATTTGAAATGTATTTAGTGTCACTGATTTGTAATCAGTAGTTAATTTGGAGATTGACTAGGTGAGAAGGCTGCTATAAGAATTAAGCTAATAATACTGACAGTTGTTAAAGACTGGAAAAATGGTGATCTATAACTTAATGTGTATTGAGTTTGTCATGTAACCTCGTTGAATATTGGTTTATCAGTCTTTGACTGCGAAGTAGAATTAGGGAGAATAAAAAGCAGGGTTTACTGGAAGGTTGCTCACATATTTGAAAGAAAGCTTGAACAACCAAGTCTTAGGACAATTAGTAAACAGAATTGCTCTGTCAGAAGCTTATTGTGAAAAGTGCCTCTGAGCACTGTTGTCAGGACACAGCTTCAACCAGTTAGTTACTCCTTCGAGCTCCACACTCCCAGGAGAGCCTGATTGGTCTAAATTGGGTCACCATGATTAGCACATTTCAGTATCACATGGGATGAGGCATGCGTAGTTCTCTAAAGGAGACAGATGATCTTAATCAAAAGTAAAGAGGGAGGTGATGATGGGTGGGTACAAACCACAGGTAGGGCACAATAATAGCTAATGGGACAATATATACTTCTGAGATGACATTTTTCTAGTGTCCCATGAGACTGAATTAGAGTTTTAATGTTCTTTTGTTAAATCAGCTTTGAAAATGACTAATTTATATGCATATGCAACTTTGATTGTGTACAGTTCTATGAGTTTTGATGATGTTTACATTGTTTATGTATACATTGTGTGTCGAGTCCCCATTCCTTCAAGATTTCTATCATTAGAAAATCTTTTCTTTTCTTCTCAGTAACTCCTAACCCTGCTTCAGGCAGTCACTGATCAGGTTTGTATTACTACATTTTGAAAGTTTTGTCTGTTTTAAAACTTCGTGTAAAAGGAATCCTATAGTATGCAGTCTTTGTGTCTGGCATTATTTACTTGACATGATATTTACGAGATTCATCAGTATTGTTGCAAGTATCAGAAGTTCATTTTCATTATTGAATAACAATCCTTTGCATGAACATGCCACAGTCTTGCTTATTCGTTGGTTAAAGGACGTTTTTGATTGTATCTAGTGTTTGGTATTATGAATGAAGTGGCTGTGAATATTTGTATGCTAGTATTTATTAGACATGTTTTTATTTCTCTTGGATGAATCCCTAAGTGGTATTGTATGTTAAGTGTTTGTTTAACTTTATATATGAAACTGTCAAACTGTTTCCAAAGTAGTTGTGCCATGAGCAGTGTGTCAGTTCTTATGCTTCAAATCCTCACCATTTGGTGGTGTTAGTCTTTTTAATTTCACCCAGTTTAGTGTGTTTGAAGCAGATTTCTTAGTTGTTCTTTTTCAGAAATTAAGTTTATTGATGGTAAAATGTACTCATTTTAAATGTGCAATTCAATGAGTTTTGTATGAATCTCTATTACTACCACCACTAGAGTCATTATCCCTTAATTGCACTATTTTTAGTGCTGTGTCATTCCCCATCCACCCTAAGCAATCCATGATCTGCCTTCTTTTATTAGAGATTAAGTTAGTTTTTCCTAGAATTTCATATACATGAAATCATGTAGTATTTTCTTGTGTGTGTCTGATTTCATTTAGCATCATGTTTTTGAGATATACCCATATAGTTGAAAGTATTTGTAGTATGTTCTTTTTTTTTTTTTTTAATTGCTGGGTAGTATTCCATTGTTTCCAGCAATGTGTTATACCCCAAACAACATTTGCCTGAATGATGGGCATTTGGGCTACTTCCAGTTATTGGGAATTGTGATTAAAGCTGCTATGAATATTATTACTATGCAAGCTTTTGTTTGGGAAATATGTTTTTATTTCTTTTAGGTAAATACTCAAGAGTAATATTGCTAGCTTATATGTCTATTACCTTTATATACAAAGCAATTTTGAAAGTGATTATACAGTATATGAGACTTCCTATTGTTCAACATTATTGTCCAAACTTGTATCATCTGATTTAATTTTAGCCATTTTAATAGGTTTGTCATTTACCATGTTTTTAATTTGTCTTTTCTGATGATTATTTAATTTGAACAGCTTTTTATATGCTTATTGGCTGTTCATACATCTTTTTTTTGAGAATTTTCTGTTCAGATCTTATTATTTATCATTTTTGAGTCATAAGAATTTTTTAAATATTCTGAATATAAATCCCTTCTCAGACATATATATGTAGCAAATACTTTTCCCAGTCTGTGGTTTACTTTTTCATTTTCTTAATGGTGTCTTTCAAAGAGCAAACATTTAAAACTTTTATATTCATCATTTTTTTCTTTCATCTTTTGCCTATCATTTTCTACTGTGTTTTCTTGGTATCCTCATTTGTAAAATGAGGGAGCCATATGAAAGTTGAGTGATTTCGTTTAAGCCTACCAGTGCAGGAGATACAAGAAATGAGGGTTCTGTCCCTGACTCGGGAGGATCCTCTGGAGTAGGACATGACAACCCACTCTAGTATTCTTGCTTGGAAAATTCCAAGCAAGAGGAGCCTGGTAGGTAACAGTCCATGGAGTAGAAAATGGTAACCTACTCTAGTATTCTCGCCTGGAAAATTCCGTGGACAGAGGAGCCTGGTAGGCTATAGTCTACGGGGTTGTAAAGAGTCAGACATGACTGAACATGCACACACACACACACACACACACACGTGAAGCACCTAGAGAAGGCGTAGCGCCTAGTAAGCACTGTTAATATGTCATGTCACTGCCTTTATTATTGCTGCATCTCTTTTACTCAGAAGTTGACACTGAAATTTTTGGATAATATCATCTCCCTCCCTTCTGAAGAAATCTTATTAGCATTTTCTTAAATATAAAGAAACCCAAAGCCAAGATTTACTATATGTGTAGGGGATGATTTGTATTAGATGCTGTAAATTTATCTATTTATTTATTGGATGCCGTAGTTTTATAATCCACCAGTTTACCAATGGCTCGTTTTTCTTTCATATCTGACAATGTAAGACTGTCTACAGGAATATTTGCCATTTCCCATCCCCATAAGGTCTAAAGCCCACCATGAGTGTCATTATTTTCTCCATCTGTTCAGGCTGAAGATAAGAATATTTTTTCCAGCCACCTCTGACCTTGACTTCCATTATACTCAAAACATAACCTCACCTATCTTCCAGTGGACTCTGAGAAATGATGTTTCAAGTGTCATCAAGTTTCACTAAAGAGAACTTAGAAGCTGAATTCTAATTGTGGTAAATTAGTGGATTAAAAATGTCATTGACATAATAGCATAAAAGCAGTAATAGTTATGCCAAAATGGATTTTCAAATTACTGTAACCTAGACCAAGGCAAGGTGCTGTTTTTGAAATCAATTTCAATCTGATGAAGATCACTAAGGAAGCCCAGTCTCTAATGTAGGTTTTTCTAAATCTAGTCTCTTTCCTAAAGGTATCCTCTCTGTCTGTGCTCTCCTGAGCCCTAGATAGATCCCAGGCATCCCCATAGTCTAGCACAGTGCCTGGCAATGAATAGGCATTTGTTAAGTTTGTTGAACTGAACTTTTAATTTTACTCTTTATTTCTTCATTCTTTACTGTTCCCTTTTCTAATGAATTCTCTTTGAACTCAGTAAATCACTATTCTTTTTTTTTTTTATCACAAACAAAATTTATTGTAGCCATTCTTCTTACAGGTCCTATATTTTTACTTCTTGTGTTGTTTCAAGATCAGTTATACTTTCTTATTTCCTATATATTTCTTAGTCTTTTATAAACAGTTTTTACCAAAACTGTTTTCAAATATGTCTAACAGTCTCTTATTAGGCCTCATTACTCCTTGGAAGGAAAGTGGCCAACCTAGATAGCATATTCAAAAGCAGAGACATTACTTTGCCGACTAAGGTCCGTCTAGTCAAGGCTATGGTTTTCCCAGTGGTCATGTATGGATGTGAGAGTTGGACTGTGAAGAAGGCTGAGCGCCAAAGAATTGATGCTTTTGAACTATGGTGTTGGAGAAGACTCTTGAGAGTCCCTTGGACTGCAAGGAGATCGAACCAATCCATTCTAAAGGAGATCAGTCCTGGGTGTTCTTTGGAAGGACTGATGCTAAAGCTGAAACTCTAATACTTTGGCCACCTCATGTGAAGAGTTGACTCATTGGAAAAGACTGATGCTGGGAGGGATTGGGGGCAGGAGGAAAAGGGGACGACAGAGGATGAGATGGCTAGATGGCACCACCGACTGACTGATGTGAGTCTGAGTGAACTGAGGGAGTTGGTGATGGACAGGGAGGCCTGGCGTGCTAGAATTCATGGGGTTGCAAAGAGTCGGACATGACTGAGCGACTGAACTGAACTGGACTGATACTGGACTGATTTCGTATTTTTTTATTTTGTCTAATCCCTCTTTATTGTATCTTTGTTGCCCTCTCTATGACATATACCTACTCTTTGCCCTCTTTTCTAACCCTTTCATTTTTATTGTTTTGTTTTTTGGTTTTAGCTTTCTCTTCTCTTTTTCTTACATGTGTGAATTCCCCAAGATTCTGTTTGTCTCACTTCTCTTCACCAAAGAAGAAAGAGGAAGGAATTAAAATATTTCCAGAGCTTCATTTTATTTGCCTTTAAATAGATGTTTTACTTAATCTAGCTCTGATTTTTAATTTAAAGAAAAGTAATTTTAAAATTACTTTTTGTCTCCTTTTGGATATTACCAGAACTTCTCATGGTAAAATTAACTGTTGAATGGATTTTTTTCCATGCTAGAAGCCAGGATGATTAATTAAGTTTCAGCCAGCAGGCAATAGGAAAAAGGACATTCCAAGCAGATATAGTATCTTAAAAGGCCTTTAAGGAACAAAAAGGCCTTTAAGGAACAAAAAGACAAGTCCACTTTGACTGAAGATGTAGTATTTACTCATACAGATGAGGAAACTGTGGCTCAAGGAAGTTCAGTGAATGGAGAATATATACTAAGGTCATCAAAGCAATAAGTGGGGGAATCTAGAGTCAAACTTTGGACTTTATAAATCCTAGTGTTCTTTCCATTATACCTTGGCATTCTCTAGTGAAAATTTGAACAAAATCTTTCCAGACTCTGGTATTTTGTTTCTTTTCCAACATCACAAAACATTCCCTTGCCACTTTCTGTTTTTTAACAAAGAAGATATTTGTATGTGGAACCATTGCTGTCAACAGAAAAGGGATAATTGACCTGGCACCAGGAAGAGATGCTTCTATTGAGTTTGTGGCTTTCGAAACTGATTTTAGGGTTTGCTTGACTCAAAGGATTTCTGAGCCTCCAGAGTTGTCGGGGTTCTATGGTATACACTATCTATATTTATCTGTGGATTTCTTTGACTTTTGCCCGTGGAGCATTAAAACTTTGAAAATTCATAACAAGTGTCTTATACTCTACATTGTTTCTATTCAACGGTATAATTTTGTAAACTTGACCTACCTCTGGCAAGTATTTAAACTAATGTTTCACAAAATACACAAATTCCTTTTTGCAGATGATCTCCACACAGCTGATAAAACATCAAAGTGTTTATCTGCATTTGATGTGGACATGTGGGAAAGGGGAGGGAAGAAGTCTTTTTTTTTTTGGGAAGAAGTCTTTATGATGCAAAAGTGAAGTTGGAAGAATTTTTTTTTTTTTCCCTTCAGAGAATCTTCTCTATTACCCTGTAATGATCTGCCCACAATTCAGGATGTAACAACCTGTTTGCTTCGTAGTCTTAAAAAATGTCCATATCATGTCAAATTTGTGTTCTTAAGTAACTGGTGACTTGTTAGCTTAGAGACCAATTTCAGAAAGTTTTATGTAAGGAGACTTCCCCGGTGATGCTCCTGCTTCTTTTGTAACCTGATACAATTGTGGTATGTTTACCAGACACCTTTATGCCCCTACATTTTTTCCTTCTGATTGTTCTTTTCGTTAGGAATAATGACTGTAACATAACACAATGAATTTAATTCCTGAGCTAATATAAAAATTCTTATTGGCATTCTTCATTTGTGATTCTATATCTTCTCTCAATATGAGGAAGGAAATAATATTAAGAGATAACTTTTAAGGTACTGATTTTACTTGTTCTAACATCCATAAACATCCTTCGTTTTGTGGGTGTTTTGCTTGAATGAGGACTGTGGAATTAAGCTTTTATGACTCAAGATTTGGAAGTATTATAAGCCAAATGCATTTTAAAAAATTCTCTAAAATACAATTTTATTATGGCGATGTATAAAAAATATTTAACGAAAAAATTTTTTATCACTGAGGAAACACCTAGTATCTTGTTTAAATTTTCAAAGTATACTTATTTTCCTTTATAGTGTTTTCCACCCCACTACACGCCACCCCTGAGCATTTTTCTGTTTCCTTAAATGTCTTCTCTGTTTTTGTTTACAGGCAGCTATTAATGGTGTAATACCCCAGGAAAATGGCATTCTGCAAAGGTATGTTATAAGATGATGAGAATTTAAAACAAAAAAGAGACAGTGGTTAACTTTTTTTGTCTGTTTCACTTTTTCATAGAGCATTTAATCTTTGGTGTATAAAGTTACTGATACAGTTGTTCTTTCAGGCATTTGATTAGTTATATTAATTTCTGAAAGTCTCGAAGTGTTTAACTGTGTAATGTTATTTCAGATTGGGTGATACCATTTTTAAAGAAGATTTATTTTATTTTTAGGAAAACTTTTCAAGGTCATCTTCTAATTCATAAGATGGAAGGAATTGAATCCTTCAAGCTATTAGTAGTGAGAAAATCAGACATGGCTCAGTAACTCCGGAGCATGGTTATCATTTAACTATACAGGCTTTATCTCTAACCTTATAATTCTTTTTTTTCCTTCTTTTTGGTTTCTAAGTTAAATTTTTGTTAATTTGCAACAATTTGAGTAAGTCCTTACTAATGAAACTTCCCAGAGCTTTGAACTATTTTGCCTGAAGTATCCACTGTAAAACATGTGGAATAGTCTTCGTGGTTTTGTGTCATTGCCAGAAGGTAAAATTGGAAGATGATGCCAAGAGAGCTATAGTAGTTACAAAATAATTCCTTAAATTAAAAGTAAATTCATAACTTTCTTTTCTTAAAATTGGGGACTGGTTATGGATTAAGAGAGCACATTATAAAGTCATAGGAGGCAAACCATTCTCCCTTCCAAGTATAGTTTAATTACTTGATTCCCTCTACCCCTCCTCTCTCCTTGCAGTTCAAACTTTGGCTTGAATTTTGGTGGCTGGGATTTCTAAGTCACTGAAGCATGATCTGCTAAGTGCAGATGAGGCAAACAGAAACAGCAGACTAGGAATGAGGTTGTTTTGGAGAGGAAGGAAAGTGCTGTTGCAAAAACATCAAAAAATTCACCATGAACTGCAGAATGTGCTGTACTTTATAGGAAACTGTGTATATTTAGAAAGGAAGAAAAATTCTGTTTGATACCTGTACCACCCTTTGTGATTAATGGTTTTTAGGTCAAAGCAATGATAAACAGACCTATTCCCCACTCTCTCTTTTTTTTTTGGGAAGACTATCAGAATTTCATCCAGAGTAAATGTGGCTGATTTCCACAGTCTGTACCAAATTTTTGTTTGTTGGTTTGTTCAGTTTTTTTTTTTTTTTTAAGTTCACAAGCATTCAATTCTATTGAAACCCTTGTCTAGAAAGCAAACCAGATGATTACAAGAGCTTCCTTCAAGATTATTTTTTCCCCTTGGTTTAGAAAGTTTTAGACTGCTAAATATGGCTCCAGTTTTATTCTTGAGTAAATGTTATGTCACTTTTTGTGCCAAAATTTTTGCTTGCTAAACCCTTGTGGATTCAGCTGCTAGGTTCTGAGTACATATTGGATATATTTATAATTAATAGTATTTGCTAGAGGTGAACTGTAGAAATTCCCTCATCCCTGGAAACATCCCAGCTTCCTGTCACAGAAGATACTTTTTGCTTAATATATTTTGTAGCTAGAAATTCAGTACTGCATTGATTTCTAATAAAGTTACTATAATATTTGGGGTTTAACTTTCATCAGAGTGGGTTTTCTTTTGTTTTGTTTGCTTGTTAAAAGAATGAATCATATGTCCACAGAAGAAAGTAATAGTTTTCAACTATTTTCCTTCCTAACTTTGTTCTTTAGTTTTCACATCACTGTGGATTTGACAGAACTGAAAATTCTTGTGTCTGCTGACCAGAGGAAATGAAAGAAGGCTCTTTATGCTTTCTTGTGGATTTAACACTGAAAGTATAAGATACGGTGCTAGGAATGGTATATGTAGGCAGTTTAAAAGAATCTTTGTTTTGTGTGTTTGAATTTTGTAATAAGTTGATGATAGTCTGTGAAAACAACTACCTCAATTTGTCAGTTTATACTTCACCAGAGAAAAGAGCTACCAAGAAGATGGTTGTTATTTTTTTTTAATATGTAAATTATTTGGGGGAAAAGAACCTAATCTCTGTACTTTATAGTTTTTCTTGAAATCAGGTGTTCACGTTTGTTCAAAAGTGGAATTTTTTTTATGTACCCGCAAGTTCAAGGCAAAGAAACTTTTTTTTTTAATGCTTAAGGTATTTTGCTATGTAATTGATATGATTTTCTTTATTAATGCCCATTAAAACCCTTAAGAAGTAAATGCTCATATTTCATAGATGAGGAAACTCAAGATTAGAGAATTTATAGGTTCACTGAAGGCCACAAATGTAGTAGGTGGTGAGGTCTGGATTTTCTCATTTTAAAAACCATGCTCTTTATTTTATACCATATACCAGTCTGGCCTCTTGAAGTTCAGTAATCTAGTCATGTCATAACTTTTAAGATTTTTTCCTTGGGGTAAAGAAGTTAAAATTTAATGCATGTATATAGCATCTTTCTTCTAGAGCTTGTTTTTACAGTCATTATTTCAGTTGTAAGCAAGTAAACGCAGGTATTTTTATCTCTCGTTCTAAAGGAGAGAGAATAAGCCATGAGTGATTTGACTCAGATAATACAGCATGATGTTGATGGAATCAGGAACATAAGCAAGTCTTCTGCCTCATCCTCCAAGGCTTATTTAACTACACAATACATTGCTAATACAGCATATGCTTTCTTATAACTAAAATAATAACTGTAAAAGCAAAGCTGTAGAAGAAAGATGCTATATACATGCATTAAATTTTGCTTTCTTTATCCCGAGGAAAAAAAATCTTAAAAGTTATGACTAGATTAATAACTTCAAGAGGACAGAGTGATATAAAAGAAAAAGCATGGTTTTAAAATGAAAAAATCCAGACCTCACCACCTATTACATTTGTGGCATTTGGTGAATCTATAAATTCTCTAATCTTGAGTTTCCTCATCTATATGAGCATTTCTTTCTTAAGGGTTTCAATGGGATTTCATAAAGAAAACAATATCAATTACCTAACACAATTACTTATCCATTACCTAATACCTTAAGCATTGAAAAAAAAGTTTCTTAAGTGTCTTTAACTTGCGGGTACATTAAAAAAAAAGAAAATTTCTACTTTTGAACTCATGTAAATAGGTAGCAAAAATACACAGAAGAACTATACAAAAAAGATCTCAATGACCCAGATAACCATGATGGTGTGATCACTCACCTAGAGCCAGACTCCCTGGAGTGCAAAGTCAAGTGGGCCTTAGTTAGCATCACTGCGAACAAAACTAGTGGAGGTGATAGAATTCGAGATGATCTATTTCATATCCTAAAAGACACTGTGTAACCTGCACTCAATATGCCAACAAATTTGGAAAATTTAGCAGTGGCCATATGGCTGGAAAAGGTCTGTTTTCATTCCAATCCCAAAGAAAGGTAATGCCAAAGAGTGTTCAAAGTACTGCACAATTGTACTCATCTCACATGCCAGCAAAGTAATGCTCAGAATTCTTTAAGAGAGGCTTAACAATATGTGAACCGAGAACTTCCTGGTGTTCTAGCTGGATTTAGAAAAGGCAATAGAACCAGAGATCAAATTGCCAACATCTGATGGATCATAGAAAAAGCAAGAGAATTTCAGAAAAACATCTGTTTCTGCTTCATTGACTAAGCTAAAGCCTTAGACTGTGTGGATCACAACAAACTGTGGGAAATTTTTCAAGAGACGGGAATACCAGACCACCTTACCTGCTTCCTGAGAAATCTGTATGTTGGTCCAAGCAATAGTTAGAACCAGACATGGAACAACAGACTGGTTCCAAATTGGGAAAGGAGTACATCAAGGTTGTATACTGTCACCCTGCTTAGCTTATATGCAGAGTACATCATGTGAATTCTGGTTTGGATGAAGCACAAACTGGAATCAAGATTGCTGGGAGAAATATCAGTAACCTCAGATATGCAGATGACACTACCCTTATGGCAGAAAGTGAGAAGAACTAAAGAGCTTCTTGATGAAAGTGAAAGAGAAGAGTGAAAAAGCTGGCTTAAAATTCAGCATTCAGAAAACTAAGATCATGGCATCCAGTCCCATCACTTCATGGCAAACAGATGGGGAAACAATGGAAACAGTGACAGTTTATTTTCTTTGGCTCCAAAATCACTGCTGATGGTCACTGCAGCCATGAAATTAAAAAAACGCTTGCTCTTTGGAAGAAAAGCTATAACCAACCTGCTACTGCTAAGTCGCTTCAGTAGTGTCTGACTCTCTGCGACCCCATAGACGGCAGCCCACCAGGCTCCCCCGTCCCTGGGATTCTCCAGGCAAGAACACTGGAGTGGGTTGCCATTTCCTTCTCCAATGCATGAGAGTGAAAAGTGAAAGTGAAGTCGCTCAGTCGTGTCTGACCCTCAGTGACCCCATGGACTGCAGCCTTCCAGGCTACTCCGTCCACGGGATTTTCCAGGCAAGAGTACTGGAGTAGGTTGCCGTTGCCTTCTCCGCATGACCAACCTAGATGGCATTTTAAAAAGCAGAGACATTACTTGCCAACAAAGGGCTGTCTAGTCAAAGCTATGGTTTTTCCAGTAGTTGTGTATGGATGTGAGAGTTGGAGTATAAAGAAAGCTGAGCGCCGAAGATGGATGCTTTTGAACTGTGATGTTGGAGACAACTCTTGAGATTCCCTTGGACCGCAAGGAAATCAAACCAGTCAATCCTAAAGGAAATCACGTTGGAAGGCTGATGCTGAAGCTGAAACTCCAGTCTTTTGGCCACCTAATGCAAAGCACTGAGTCATTGGAAAAGACCCTGATTCTGGGAAAGATTGAAGGAAGGAGAAGGAGATGATAGAGGATGAGATGGTTTCATGGCATCACTGACTCGATGAACATGAGTTTGAGCAGGCTCTGGGAGTTGGTGAAGGACAGGGAAGCCTGGCGTGCTGCAGTCCATGGGGTCGGAAAGAGTTGGACTTGACTAGCGACTGAACTGAGTAGTTTGTAACTAATGCAGTCAGAATCTAAACCATTCATTTATGCATAAACATCAGATCTATATATGTATATTTAATCCTTCTTTGTAAAATATTTTATTCACGATATTGTTCAGTACCTTTAAAAAATTATTTTTGGAGATAGTTATTGTTAGAAAGATGCACTAATGAATTACTTGGTTTTTTGGCCAGTATATGTTATGTTTTCTAAAAAGTTTTTGAATTAATACTGTGTAATTTTGCTCATTGATTGAATAGTATTTATCAACTATTTTATTTTGTGATCCAGACATATGTATTGTATGTATCTTTGTTTATTAATTCATTGAGGAAGCCTAGAGAAGAGAGGTTTGCTTTCAGATCTTGAGCATTATTATAAATAGCTTTCAGAATAGGTAGATGCTGAAGTTTTTTAATTTAGAAAATGTCCATTTTGGCTAATTAGTTTCTGTTTATTGTCTTTTCTGATGTCCATTTAAAAAAATTTGGCTTTTTTTTTAAAAAGACATTTATCTTTAAGGCACATTTTATTTATTTATCTTGTACCTAGAGGTTTTACCAAGGGGTGAACTTTCAAAATGGAAATAACAAGGTTAGAGTCTCTGTTTGCTTTGCTTTGTTCACTGTCTTTCCTGGACCTGTGTGGTTTGTAGAGGAAAGTTGAATAAGGATAAAAACAACACTTTAGTTGAGGTTTAGATCTAAAATAGTTTTCTCCATAGAGTTTCCCTTACCACTCAGTGTGTTTGTGTGTATGTATTTTTTTTCTTCCTCTTTTAAATTATTGGTTAACTAGAATAATAGAATAGATTATAGGATTGAAGTCTTCATAGATGAAAAATTTTTAAATATATTTTTTGAGTCAATAGTTTTGGATACCTTTGCACTCTTTGGATGCTATTGAACATTAGTCACAACTGATAAGATTATTCATTAACTGGACCTCTTTTCCTCTCTCTCTTTTTTTGATTGCTAGTAAATTCATTATGTTTTGTTGATCTTGAAATAGAATAATTAGAGCTAATAAGAAAATTTTAAAGTGATAACTTAAAAAAAAATCCTTTGTGACCAACAAACATACCAAATAGCCTGCTCTGATTAGAAATATTAAACTGTGTCCTTGAGTTAGGGTTTGGTAAAGAGAAAAAAAGTAGCACACTAGGAATTTCAAATCTGAGGGTCTTCCATGTAGTGCATAGTTATACAGATGTGGTGTAGGTTGAAAGAGCCAAAAAGGGATACTTAAAACAATCTGGATGTAACGACTGCAGGAAACAACTGCACCACTAGGGCCAGATGGGATGTGTTCTACTGGTGAATGAGGAAGGGGAGCCTAGGGCCAGAGAAAACTTAAAGCCGTGGCGTCCTCTGAGAAGGGTGGGCAGAGCTGGGACTGTATGGGGCAGATGTGTGGAACCCACTCCTGAGAGCTTGCTCTAGGACAGGCTGCCCAGAAGAACCCCCTATTGACCACTGAAGGGCACAAGGTCATTCCTTGTACTGGAGGGAAAAAAGAAAGATTTTGGGAGAGGTTGAAGTTAGCAGAATTTTGGAGCTCCGAGGAAGGACCCTAGGAACTTAGCACCAGACACGAGAAGAAATCTTGCTCAGCTGATACTGATATTTTTGACAGGATGCAGAGGTTTGTTTTGAAGTATTGAAAGAAAATAGAAGCTAACACCAGTGATTGACTCTGAAACAAAGTGGGTGCTGTTGATGGTGCTGTCACTGCTAGGATAGTGTTGATAGGTTCAGTGTGTAAACTGTAAGAACAGAATTTTGTGTGTGTACATGTTGTACTGTCCTTGTTTCTGTTTCCTGGCCATACAGCCATGGTTGGTTTGTTCTTCCACTGTTTTCTGTCAGTCAGTACCTCAAATAGTCAAGGTTCTCTACTTGGTGGGACATCTCAAACATTCATTTTTGAAGAGTTAGTATCCTCAGTGGACTTTTGAAGAAAATTGGTTATAGTTTCCCATTAACTCTTAATTTTGGGTACACCCTAGAAAATAGCCCATTGCATGTAGCAACAATCTTGATTTTTTTCCCCTTGATTATCAGATATCAGCTAGTATCTCCTCCTTTGTGAACTGATTCAGTAGCTTGAGGAGTATAACATGGCCAAGTGGCATTCTCAAATTCTAACACAGTGGAAGTACTGTGGAAACATTACATCCTGTGATCTCTGAACCACCAGATCCCAAAGTTGCAGGAAGCAAAAATTCGGTAAGTTATTAGGCGTAATAAGTTAATACCACCACTTAATTCCCATACTCATTTTTTTTTCCCCTGGCAATGAGACATATCACGATGTTTTGGTCATTGATGTAAAGCATATACCATCCTTTAAGGTGGACCCTTAAACTTTGAGGACTGCTTCCCTGGTGGCTCAGGCAGTAAAGAATCAGCCTGCAATGCAGGAGACCTGAGTTTGATCCCTGGGTTGGGAAGATCCCCTGGAGAAGGAAATGGCTACCCACTCCTGTTTTCTTGCCTGGAGAATCCCATGGACAGAGAAGCCTTGTGGGCTACAGTCCATAGGGTTGCAAAGAGTCAGACACAACTGAGCAACTGACACACAGACTATACCCAATCTGTGCCATAACTATCTTCAACCTTCCACTGTTAAATAGCTAGCTGTTTCTGGGTAATGGTATACACCAGTGATACCAGTGCTGAACTTCTGTTACTGTGAAATGAGTTCCTTGGTTAGAACCAGTGTTGTATGGAAAGCCATAGATCAGTAAGGCATTCCTTAAATCCATGAATGGTGGTGCTGGCAGAAGCACTGCTGTCAGAGAAGTCAACTATGTATCCAGAAAAGTGTCTTTTTAGATAGAAACAGATGACTGACTGCCCCCTCCATGGCAGGAATGATCTATTACCAGACCCCTGTGAATGGAGTTGTATTGAGGGTTCCGCATTGGTCTCTGTTGTTTGCAGTTTAGGCATTCTATAGATTTCCTAACCAGATTCAGACTTGGTGAGGGTAGGTTGATATTGTTGTGCCTAACCACTCCTATTGGCATGGCCAGATTGTACCTTAAAGCATTGAATAGCCCTGGGATAAAAATGAATAAAGCTCACTGACATCAGCAGAACAATGCCATTTTATCTGTATTGAGAGTTGTCCCCCACCCACCCTTTTTTTTTTTTTTAAACTGGATAGCTTCTCTGGTGGCTCAGTTGGTAAAGAATCCGCCTGCAATGCAGGAGACCAGGAGACCCTGGGTTGGAAAGACCCTCTGGAGAAGGCAATGGCTACCCACTCCAGTATTCTGGCCTGGAAAGTTCCATGGAGTAATATCTGGGATTGCAAAGAGTCGGATACGACTAAGTGACTTTTACTTTCAGTTTTATAGACAGCAGTCACACAATAACATACATTCACATTTTGTGTCCACACTAAATGATCCATTTCCATTCCTCTTCCTCAGACTCTTGTGTGAGTCAGTTTTCTTTTTATGTTTTCCAAGTTCTGATCAGCTGACCAATTCATTAACTGCTTCATGTGATTCAGTATAGATTTGTATCTCAAGTTATTTCTCTGTCTAAATGAAGTGATCACCCTGTGTTACAACCTTAAGTTCGCCTCACTTTCACTACTGTCTTTTTAAAAACTTTTATTTAGTTGTCACTATTTTTGGCTGTGCTACATCTTTGTTGCTGTGTGCTAGTTGCTTTCTCTAGTTGCTGTGAGTAGGGCTACTTTTGGTTGCAGTGTGTGGGCTTCTCATTGTGATGGCTTCTCTTGTTGGGGAGCATGGGCTCTAGTTGCACAGGCTTCAGTAGTTGTAGCATGTGAGCTCAGTAGTTGTGGTACTTGGGCTTAGTTGCTCCAAGGCATGTGGGATCTTCCTGGACCAGGGATTGAACCTGTGTCCCCTGCATAGGCAGGCAGATTCATTACCACTGGACCACCAGGGAAGTCCTTCAGGGATATCTTTGATTAGGGTTGTAATGATGTTTCAGCAGTTTATTTTTGGTTGGTACTGGCATATTATACATAATCATTTTTTCCTTTCCCAGTCCAAATTTTTTCTTTCTCACTTAGCTTAGATATCTCTTAGGCATTGATGGGAGTACAAGGTACAGCAACCAGCTTCTGACCCCTGGACCCTGAAACTTCACCAAAGTCCTGCATTTTTATGGTCCGTATCTCCTAATGTCTAGCATGCCCATGTATCTTACCAAAGCATCAAAATGCTTGCTACTTTTGCTCTTCAGGGCCAGTCTGCACTGTCATCACTATAATGTTTTGTGGGATACCTGGGTGATCAAGATCTGTCCAGGCTAGATTATTATGACAAAGAGCAAGAGAGTTGATTTAATCTTCAGGAAAAGACAGTGAGGGTATATTGTTTACCCTGCTGAGAGGAAGCAAAATGCTTGTCATGGTGCTTGCAAATTAAAACAAAAAGTGTATGCAAGAGTTGTTGTTCCTGTTCTCTCCTCCTATATAATATCCTTGATTTCATGGATCAGGAAGTCAATAGGAGCTATCTGTCGGGATCTGGGGGAAAAAAAACTGCAGGATAGGTTGAAGAGAGTAAATGAACCTTGTGTGATTAGATTAAGCCAAAACTTCATTTACCACTGTAATCTTCCATTTTTATATTCCCAGGAGAATTAGTATTAGAGTTAGCATCTAGTAACCTCCTAAGATCTAGATTTTCCTTTAATCAGTACGCAAACCCTTAGTAAATAGCTACAGGTCTCTCAGGGGAATTCTTAGAGGAAATTTTACAATACTTAATGGTGGCTTTCTTGCATTGTCTTTAGGGGACCAAGGACTTTGTGTTTGGAAACTGAGCATAACTATGACCCTCCAGTGTAGATATTATGGAAGTTAGGATCTAGGTTGCCAGATTTAGGTTTCTACTGTTTATAGATCAGGTAATTTTAGTCAACTGACTTTCAATTTTGTTTCTTAGAAGTACCACATTCAGTGAAGTACTATTAAAGATTTCTGCAGGTTGAAATCTTCTGATTCTTACATTTCATGTGTGCTGTCTATTAACATCATTGCTTCCACCTTTTTCTTATTGAACTCTGCTCTGTGACCTCTGCACTGTGGGATCCCATCATGCCTATTAGGGAATCTTTTTCAGTGGTGTCATTAGCCCTGAAACACCTGTCTTATTCCCTACCCACAGAAGACAGCTACTATAGAGTTTTTCAAGGATGTAGATTTCCTTCCTAATGTGTTTTTTCAATGCTTTAGTGCAGTATTCTCTGGGACCTCATAGATAATGTAGGATGATGTGTGTATATTTAGGTTCTACATGATTAATCCACTCCAGCATTCATGTTTTTCTAAGCATCTTGATTTCTTCTACATTTTGCCAGGAAAGTTTGGGCATTTCATCCTCATTAAATGTAGACTCATTTGGGATTTAAGTTTTCTTCGGTCAACAAGAAAACTATTAGAGGTTCTTACAGCTGCTTAAGCAAACATATTATATTTGGCCCTATCCAAACTCTTTTTGTCAAACTCACTTCAAATTTATTTCCGCAACTATTCCCTAGGATTTTGCTGATATATTTATCAAAATCTTATAATTACTTTTGGATATAAGCTATCTTTTCTCAGTTAATATGTTGTACTAGTTTTTGTGGAGCATGCCTACATCTGACTTTAGAAGTAGTAAGGAATGGTGGAGGTAGGTTTTAAGAATAGGCACTACTTTCAAGGGAACTGTCTCAGGCAATAGTATTAATAGTCTTTAAGCAAGAGGCTAGTCTTCTTAACCATGAGGAGGAGCTGTTTCTGCTTACAAAAGAGGCTCAGAGAGACTCAAGGGGTTCACAGTTCCAACCTTTATCTGAATCCACTCAGGTATCTGCATTTTCTGGGCTTCCCTGGTGGGTCAGCTGGTCAAGAATCCACTTGCCATGTGGGAGACCTGGGTTTGACCCCTGGATTGGGATGATTCCCTAGAGAATGGAACAGCTACCCACTCCAGTATTCTGGCCTGGAGAATACAGTTCCCTATATGACCCCTATTCGGTCCATGGGGTTGCAAAGAGTCAGACATGACTGAGCAACTTTCACTTTCATCCCCATTCCACATCTTAGGTCCTCACTCCTTCCACAACAGTGCCTTAACTTTCACAAGAGAGACTTAAAAAGCATGTATATTCAACTTTCACTATAGCAATGCAAGCTGAAAACTTAAATTTTGAGTCTGATTTTTAGGAGAATCATACCTTTGATTACAAGAAATAAGAAACTTGTTTAAAAGTGCCACTTCAGAAACTCTGTAACATTCTTAACATGAATGAATGGAATGTTAAAACCCCCCCAGTGTGTCATTCTGTTCTGTAAGCTCTCCTTTGGAGTCAGAAGCAGCCTGCTCATAGTTCTTGTTATCATTATTACCACCATATGGTCAGGTCCGATCGTCATTTGGTTCCTTCAGGCACTTGTTTCTATGGTGATAGTTAATCATTATGCCAGTGCATGGCTTGGATCACTAATATCCCATTTTTCCATTGGCAAGGAGCTAAGCAGTGCATTGAAGGTCAAGACCATAATCAAGGCAGTTCCTGAATCCTGTGTTTCCTGGGACACCTTCGTTACTAAGAAAATGAAACCACACTCTAGGGTATTTTTAACAGAGGTATTCAGACGGTGAAGAATCCGCCTGCAGTGCAGGAGACCCAGGTTCGATCTGTGGGTCAGAAAGATCCCCTGGAGAATGATGACTGCCCACTTCAGAATTCTTGCCTGGAGAATCCCATGAATTCAAAATCCAAGAATCCTGTATTTTTGCCTGGAGAATCCCTTGAGCCTGGTGGGCTACAGTCCATGGGGTTTCAAAGAGTCGGACACGGCTGAGTGACTAAGCACACAATGTAGGATCAGTTAAACAGGTTTGGAGGACTAAAAGAGCAAAAAAGTAAAACTGAAGTAACTTAGGTATAATAATTGCTTCGGGAAGGTACCACTTGAAGGTGTAAGAAATTAACAGAACTTTAAATTTCATAATGGCTCTTTGGAATGGAGGATTAGACTTCTGTGGGATGTTTATTGTCTAGCCATTAACTGGTATCTCAGGGGCAATGACAAGAAGCTGGTTGTAAGAATGCTGAAAAAAGCATGCGACTGAAACCTGCAGGGTGATGCTAATAGAAATGCATGTAAACAGGAAGAAGGAAATCTTTCTTGCCCTCCTCCTAGATACTAAGTTCTATCTAGTATCCTGTATTTGACAAAGTCTATCAGGAAACCTTAAAGAAAAAATATAATTTTGCAGAAATCTTAGCTCCTAAATGACAGAAGACTATACAAGGGTGAATTTGGAGTTAAGAAATAATAAATCAGTGACTAAGCTACTGTTTTTCTTAGGTTCTGAGACATTGTGACAACATTTAGATGCGTGAGGTGTTGCACAGATTCTGTTCTTAGATACTTAGAAACTCACTTTGGATTCCAGCAGTGACATTCTTCCTGCTTTGGACAGTTTTCTCTGTTCTCATGTCTTCTTTCCCACATTACTTTCCTTGACTGTAACAACTGGGAAAATGGATAGATTTTTGTCTTTGAATCAGCAATTACTTGAGTGCCTGAACTCAGTTAAGATCTAAGCTAGTCATGTTAAGACTTTTTGACAGTGACCTACAGTGAGAAATATTTGGAATCCAAAACACGTATTACAAATATGTCCCAGAATCAAAAGTTTTTTGAAACAATAGTTCTAACTATTAAACATACTCATAATTTCATTCTATTCTTTTCTCTTCTACTCTATTCTTAGTCTTATCCTAATTTTATTCTTTAAAATATGAAGTAAATGTAAATATTTTCTCCTTAACTGTATAAACAGTGCTTAACCTAGCTTGTTTTTGGTCATTCTTGTCGTTGTTCCTATTTGAGCCATTAATTTACTTTAACTTCAGGGTGAGAAGAAAGGTATTTTAGAACTGAGCTTATAGTTCTTATGTTGGAGAAAAGTTATACAATAATATTTAACAGGAGCATTTCTTATGCTCCCCCACTACTGTTCCTACTGAGGGGGAAAACAGTGCCTATATATGTGTGTGTGTGTGTGTGTGTGTGTGTGTAATATACATTAAGTCAGAGAAAGAAATCCAAATTCTTTAGAATTATTTCTCCTTTCATTAGTTTGTTAAATGTGTATCTCCTGTGATAAAGTACTTGGCAGATGATATGCCCAATAAAAAGACAAATGTGAGCTTCATAATTATTGGTAGTGGTGAGAAGTTAGAACTATTCTGAGGTAGTAAAATGTGCTCTGAGTTGAAAAATATTCAATCTGAGATATGAAGGACAATTTAGCTAGAAGAAAGGTGAAATTTGGGGATGGGATGGGAAGGAAAGATTGTTCTTAGAAGGAATGGTTAAGGTTATTTGTTTATTTGGTTTAGGAATAAGTTTTCAGAATAGTTTTTGTGGAAAGTGTAGTCAGTTAATGACTGGGTAAGTCAGAGTGGGTTAAGAAAATAATGTAATTCAGAAGAGTTTAAATGATGTTTTACCAACATAGTAAGAGCACAAGACAAAAAATAATTGAATGATATGTGTGATACTACTATGAGAGGGAAAGTAAGGTGGCTTTCACTCAGTGGGAGAGATTTTGTGAAAGAATTAGAACTTAAGTTAGTCCTTGATGCACACAGGTAGATAAATGTGGCGAGAAGAACAGTACAAGCCAAGTATGGAGTAGATCTTTAGTGGTAATTTGTAGTGATTTGGTTGATGATAATCCTTTTTTGTCAATATTTCGTGACTATGGAGGTGAGACTATATCAGGACCTGCGTTTGATCCAGCAAGTCACCCAGCTCCAGCTCCTGCTCCCTCTTCCTCTTCAGCATTTCGACCTGTAATGCCATCTAGGCAAATTGTAGAAAGGCAACCGCGGATGCTGGACTTCAGGGTTGAGTACAGAGACAGAAATGTTGATGTGGTACTTGAAGACAGCTGTACTGTTGGTAAGGTTTTTCCTGCCATATAGCCTTCACAAATAAAAGATTTATTAGGTAAACATTCAGCTCATATTCTTTTCTTTTGAGTTGACTGCTATACCAAGAAGGGGTAAAAAAAACCAGATTGATATTGTTCCATTTATATTATTGTGTTCTAATTTTAAATACTGTCTTGATATTGAGGTAAGTTTGAGAAGAAAGTTTTTTGTTCTACATATACAGAATGGTATATGAAGTTGTTTCAGGGCAGATATAAACCAAACATCTCAGAGCTTAAAAAAAATTACAAAATTATTAAGTACATTGATACCAGACTTTTTAGCTGAAGTGCCCTCATTTTTAATACTGATTAATGAGAGATCACTTTTTCTCACTGATGGCTGAATAAATGCTTTAGTGTTATTCTTTCAAAGGAGACTCACCCGTGGCGGATTCATGCTGAAGTATGGCAAAACCAATACAATATTGTAAAGTAAATAAATAAATAAATAAAACAAAGGGGGAAGAAAAATAAAAGAGATGTCTAAAATCAACCATTTTAAAAGAAAAAAAATTTTTTTAAATATATAAAGTTTGTACAAATACCATATGACTTCCAACTGAATAAAAATATAATGTACCCTAAAAAAAAAAAAAGGAGACGCAAAGTGTATGCCTGCCATTTTAAGACAAACTTTGCCAAAATTCTGTAGAGAAACTATGTTGAATTCATATTTTATATTGTAAAGTAAATAAATAAATAAATAAAACAAAGGGGGAAGAAAAATAAAAGAGATGTCTAAAATCAACCATTTTAAAAGAAAAAAAAATTTTTTAAATATATAAAGTTTGTACAAATACCATATGACTTCCAACTGAATAAAAATATAATGTACCCTAAAAAAAAAAAAAAGGAGACGCAAAGTGTATGCCTGCCATTTTAAGACAAACTTTGCCAAAATTCTGTAGAGAAACTATGTTGAATTCATATTTGATTCAGATCATTTGATCCATGTTTGTTGTAGAACCAGAAATTGTATTTTTATTTTAATAGAATTTTGCCTTAAATCTAAATTTTAGATATTTCTGAAATTTTGCTTTTGTTCATTTTTGGGGTGATTCTTATTTAATTTTATTAATTGAAGTACATTAAGAGAAAAGCAAAGCTGTTAAAACTAATCAGATAGTTATTCCTTTACTTAAATCCATTAAGAAACTTTCCACTGTTTGGAGGATAAAATTCAGTCTATTAACATGGGCTGTAAGTCCCTGCTTGACCAGACACTGCTGCATTTCTAGTTTTCATCTGTTATCACTCTCCTTCTTACTCACCATGCCCAACTTGTAATGGACTTCTTTTGGTTCGCTGAATAGGTTATACTCAATAGGGCATTTGGACTTGTTCTTTTCCTTGCCTACATTCCTCCACATGTAAATGAGATATGTACAGTATAGTTTTCATTAACAGCAGCTAAATTGTTGTACAGCTGCTGCTGCCAAGTCGCTTTAGTCGTGTCCGACTCTGTGTGACCCCATAGAAGGCAGCCCATCAGGGTCCTCTGTCCCTGGGATTCTCCAGACAAGAACACTGGAGTGGGTTGCCATTTCCTTCTCCAGTGCATGAAAGTAGAAAGTAAGAGGGAAGTTGCTCAATTGTGTCCGACTCTTAGCGACCCCATGGACTGCAGCCCACCAGGCTCCTCTGTCCATGGGAGTTTACAGGCAAGAGTACTAAAGTGGGTTCACTTGTAGAAGTGAAACTCTGTATCCATTGAAATGCAACTCCCTGTTTTTGCCTACTGCCCAGTTCCCTGGCTGTTGTCATTCTATTTTCTGCTGCTATGAGTTTGACTACTTTAAATACCTTATATAAGTGGAATTATGCACCATTTGTGTTTCTGGATTACTTCACTTAGTATGATATCCTCAAGGTTCATCCATGTTGTAACATATTACAGGATTTCCTTTTTTAAAGCTGAGTAATATTCCAGATGTTCAAGCGGTTTTAAAAAAGGCAGAGGAACCAGAGGTCAAATTGCCAATACCCGCTGGATCATGGAAAAAGCAAGAGAGTTCCAGAAAAACGTCTATTTCTGCTTTATTGACTATGCCAAAGCCTTTGACTGTGTGGATCACAGTAAACGGTGGAAAATTCTGAAAGAGATGGGAATACCAGACCACCTGACCTGCCTCTTGAGAAACCTATGTGCAGGTCAGGAAGCAACAGTTCGAACTGGACATGGAACAACAGACTGGTTCCAAATAGGAAAAGGAGTACATCAAGGCTGTATATTGTCACCCTGCTTATTTAACTTCTATGCAGAGTACATCATGAGAAACGCTGGACTGGAAGAAGCACAAGCTGGAATCAAGATTGCTGGGAGAAATATCAATAACCTCAGATATGCAGGTGACACCACCCTTATGGCAGAAAGTGAAGAGGAACTAAAAAGCCTCTTGATGAAAGTGAAAGAGGAGAGTGAAAAAGTTGGCTTAAAGCTCAACATTCAGAAAATNAAGCACAAGCTGGAATCAAGATTGCTGGGAGAAATATCAATAACCTCAGATATGCAGGTGACACCACCCTTATGGCAGAAACTGAAGAAGAACTAAAAAGCCTCTTGATGAAAGTGAAAGAGGAGAGTGAAAAAGTTGGCTTAAAGCTCAACATTCAGAAAACGAAGATCATGGCATCTGGTCCCATCACTTCATTGGAAATAGATGGGGAAACAGTGGAAACAGTGTTAGACTTCATTTCGGGGGACTCCAAAATCACTGCAGATGGTGATTTCAGCCATGAAATTAAAAGATGCTTACTCCTTGGAAGAAAAGTTATGACCAACCTAGATAGCATATTGAAAAGCAGAGATATTACTTTGCCAACAAAGGTCCGTCTAGTCAAGGCTATGGTTTTTCCAGTGGTCATGTATGGATGTGAGAGTTGGACTGTGAAGAAAGCTGAGTGCTGAAGAATTGATGCTTTTGAACTGTGGTGTTGGAGAAGACTCTTGAGTGTCCCTTGGACTGCAAGGAGATCCAACCAGTCCATTCTAAAGGAGATCAGTCCTGGGTGTTCTTTGAAAGGAACGATGCTAAAGCTGAAGCTCCAGTACTTTGGCTACCTATTGCAAAGAGTTGACTCATTGTAAAACACTCTGATGCTGGGAGGGATTGGGGGCAGGAGGAGAAGGGGACAACAGAGGATGAGATGGTTGGATTGCATCACCAACTCGATGGACCTGAGTTTGGGTAAACTCTGGGAGTTGGTGATGGACAGGGAGGCCTGGCGTGCTGTGATTCATGGGGTTGCAAAGAGTCTGACATGACTGAGCAACTGAAATGAAATGAAATGAAATGAACTGATGAGACCACATGCCATGATCTCAGTTTTTTGAATGTTGAATTTTAAGCCAGCTTTTTCACTCTCCTCTTTCACCTTCAAGAGGTTCTTTAGTTCCTCTTCACTTTCTGCAATAAGGGTGTTGTCATCTGCATATCTGAGGTTATTGATATTTCTCCCAACAATCTTAATTCCAACTTGTGCTTTATCCACTCCAGCATTTCACATGATGCACTCTGCATATGCATTAAATAAGCAAGGTGACAGTATACAGCCTTGATATACTCCTTCCCAATTTGGATCCAGTCCATTGTTTGATGTCCAGTTCTAACTGTTGCTTCTTGACCTGCATACAAGTTTTGCAGGAGGCATGTAAAATGATCTGGTATTCCCATCTCTTGAAGAATTTTCCACAGTTTGTGTGATCCACACAGTCAAAGGCTTTAGTGTAGTCAATGAGGCAGAAATAGATGTTTTTCTGGAACTCTCTTGCTTTTTTGATGATCCAGAGGATGTTGGCAATTAGATCTCTGGCTCCTCTGCCTTTTCTAAATCCAGCTTGAACATCTGGTAGGTGGCAGATCATGTACTGTTGAAGCCTAACTTGGAGAATTTTGAGCATTATTTTGCTAGCTTGTGAAATGAGTGCAATTGTGCAGTAGTCTGAGCATTCTTTGGCATTGCCTTTCTTTGGGATTGGAATGAAAACTGACCTTTTCCAGTCCTGTGGCCACTGCTGAGTTTTCCAAATTTGCTGGCATATTGAGTGCAGCACTTTCACAGCATCATCTTTCAGGATTTGAAATAGCTCCACTGGAATTCCATTATCTCCACCAGCTGTGTTCATCATGATGCTTCCTAAGACCCATTTGACTTCTCACTCCAAGATGTTTGTCTCTACGTGAGTGATCACACCTTTGTGGTTATCTGGGTCATTATGATCTTTTTTATATAGTTCTGTGTATTCTTGTCACCTCTTCTTGACCTCTTCTGCTTCTGTTAGGTCCTTACTGTTTCTGTTCTTTTTTGTGCCCATCTTTGCATGAAATAATCCCTTGATAACTCTATTTCTCTTGAGGAGATCTCTAGTCTTTCCCATTTCTTTGTTTTCCTCCATTTATTTGCATTGTTTACCTAGGACGGCTTTCTTATCTCTCCTTGCTATTCTTCGGAATAAAGTAAATCCTGGGGCTCTGTTAGGGGTGGAACTAAGATAACAATAGAACTGGGCAGAGCTTCCTCTAGCAGACTAGACTTTGTTGGGAGATCAGCATGAAAACTTGGAGGAAGAACTGAAAGAGGAATCTGAGTCTCAGATCTGAAAATAGGGGCAGTATCTGCCCTAGGTTGGTGTGCCAGGGAGTCTCCCTGATGCTCAAAAGGTCTAGAGGAAATAGAAAGGTTAAGGTAGGTCTCCCTGCCCTGAGGCAGGAAATGGAAGCCATGGGCTGGGAGAAAGGAAGACAGGGAGGCTCCCTGGTGGTATCACAGCAGAATTTTGATAGCCCAGTTGTGAGAGGAGGGAGGGGCTCACACTGACCTTAATCCCACAGCTTCTTTGATGACCTGGGTACCCAGTAAATGTCCACTGTTTAACCTGAGCCCTGGTAACACAAGAAACAAAACAGCAATCTATGCAAGGGAATCTAACAGCCTAAAAAAATCAAAGCTAGACAATCAGAAAACAAGCTCAGGTAAGATAGCTGCTGAAGAAGTTACATAAACACTTGAATAAAACACTATAATAATAGTAAGTATCCATCGGGAGATTCAAGAAATTAAGCAAAAACATTTTGGCTAAGATATTCTGCATCTGTATTAAAAGACACAGGGGAAAGAAAATCAAGTACAAGAAATACATCTAAACACAAAGCAGATAAACAAAAAAGATGGAAAACATGAGAAAAACTTAAAGAAACTTTCGGAATTCCTTTCAAACTTAAAACAAAACAAAACCAAAACTGCAATCCACACAGGGCTGTAAGGGAAATAAAAATTCACAAAACAATACTTACCCTTCCTTATCCTATGTGTTATGCATTCTGACATTTTCTATTTTGTTATTTCATTTTTTAAATACTAGTTACCACCAACAGGTGAGGCATTGTTTTTAAAACATTTGTGGAATGAATACAGGAGACATAGCACCCCAAAAATAAGAGTCCCAAAGCAGAAAAAAAGAACTAATGGAGAAGAAGTAATAGTCTCCAAAAACATTAGAAGAAAACTTTCTTAATGTGAAGAAAGGACTCATTTAGTTTCATACTGGATTTTAAATAACAGACTCATTTAGTTCCAAAACTTCCTTAAATAGAAGAGACACAATATACTTGTAAAAATACAGATCACTGAGCCCAAAGCCAGACCTACCAATTAGATTTTTCAGGGGAAAATTATAATATGTACATTTAACAAGCAATTCAAGATATTCTTATCATCTGAGAAATTTGGATAACACTTAGGCCTATTCTAAGTTCTCCAAAGTCTAACGTACATATGAATCGACTACAGTCTTATTAAAATGTCTACCTAGATTTTTAGTTCTTATTGGTCCAAGAAGTTACACATTCAGGCAGCTTCTGGGTGATGTCAGTGCTTCTGTTTCAGGTATGATGACTAATATTTCTGGCCAGAGTTGAAGATAAGCTGCTTCATGTTTCACTTTTTGAGGTATAACACTTGATACCAAAACTGATATCATGATTAAAAAAAAAAAAAAAGGAAAAGAGGGGGGAAAGCTATACATCAGTCTCACTTAGCAAATAGATGCAAAATGTTAACTAAAACACCAGCAAGTTGATTCCAGCAGGATAGCAAAGTGTCAGGCGAGTGTGTGCTCCTCGGTGTTTGTCTCGTGACAACAAAGGCTTGGAGTGATGGACATTAAAGCCCCCTCGGCGTGTCAAAGCTCTCGGGTCGTGGACAGACCGTGTTATAGCTCTCAGGTCTCGAACGGACCATGTATAGCTCTTAGACAATTCAGTGTCACAGCTTTATTTTATTTAGAAGATAGCAGGAAAATCCGTCTTCACAGCGTGAGGGCAAGTCTATCCAAAGACAGGAAGAGAAGAGCGCCCCAGCGCACGGGAGAGAGAGCGAGCGAGCTGGCTTTGGCTCCTCTTTTTATATGCTCTTTTCCTCCCCCTGGGCCTGTCCCATGTAAATTGGGCCAGCCAGGAGTGCTGTTTGTTTTACCTGAGGTCCTCACTCCGGTCCTCGGACCTTCCTTTGTTCTCTTTTCATGGGCTTTTCTCTTCCTTATCTTTTAGCCACCGCCATTCTGGACTCCTTTTCCCTATTCTGACTACCTAACAAAAGAAACGATAAAGCCCTGGCCAAGCAGAATTTCCAAGCTAGTTTGGAAAACTCAGCAGTGGCCACAGGACTGGAAAAGGTCAGTTTTCATTCCAGTCCCAAAGAAGGGCAATGCCAAAGAATGTTCAAAGTACCACACAATTAGTCATCTTGCACGCTAGCAAAGTAATGCTCAAATTTCTCCAAGCCAGGCTTCAACAGTACGTGAACCGTGAACTTCCAGATGTTCAAGCTGGATTTAGAAAAGACAAAGGAGCCAGAGATTAAATTGCCAACATCCACTGAATCATAGAAAAAGCAAGAGAATTCCAGAAGAACATCTACCTCTGCTTTATTGACTATGCCAAAGCTTTTGACTATGTAATACCAGACCACCTTACCAGCCTCCTGAGCAATCTGTATGCAAGTCAAGAAGCAACAGTTAGAACTGGACATGGAACAACAGATAGGTTCCAAATAGGAAAAGGAATACATCAAGGCTGTATATTGTCACCCTGCTTATTTAACTTATATGCAGGAGTACATCATGTGAAATTATGGGCTGGATAAAGCACATGCTGGAATCAAGATTGCTGGGAGAAATATCAATAACCTCAGATATGCAGATGACACTACCCTTATGGCAGAAAGAGAAGAGGAACTAAAGAACTTCTTGATGAAGGTGAAAGAGGAGAGTGAAAAAGCTGGCTTAAAATTCAGCATTCAAAAACTAAGATCATGGCATCTGGTCCCATCACTCCATGGCAAATAGATGGAGATACAATGGAAGCAGTAAGATACTTTATTTTGGGGGCTCCAAAAGCACTGTAGATGGTGATTGCAGCCATGAAATTAAAAGACGCTTGCTCCTTGGAAGAAAATACCTAGACAACATATTAAAAAAAAAGAGGCATTACTTTGATGACAAAGGTCTGTCTAGTAAAAGCTGTGGTTTTTCCAGTAGTCATGTATGGATGTGAGAGCTGGACCATAAAGAAAGCTGAGCACTGAAGAACTGATGCTTTTGAACTGTGATGTTGGAGAAGACTCTTGAGAGTCCCTTGGAGTGCAAGGAGACCAAACAGTCAATCCTAAAGGAAATCAAGCCTGAATATTCATTGGAAAGACTAATGTTGAAGCTGAAGCTCCAGTACTTTGGCCACCTGATGTGAAGAAATAATTTATTGGAAAAGACCCTGATGCTGGGAAAGATTGAAGGGAGGATAAGGGGATGACAGAGGATGAGATGGTTGGGTGGCAGCACTGACTCAATGGACATGAGTTTTGAGCAAGCTCTGGGAGTTGGTGATAGACAGGGAAGCCTGGTGTGCTGCAGTCCCTGGGATCGCAAAGAGTCAGACATGACTGAGCGACTGATCTGAACTGAACTGAAGCAGAATTCATGTCAGAAAGGTTAGGGTAGGTCAGTGTTTGGAAATCTATCCAGTTAATCCACTGCACCAAGTTAGTGGGAAAAAAAAACTTACACATTCCTTTCAACAAATCCTGAAAAGAGCACTTAAAAAAAGAAATTACAAGACATTCCAATGCAAATTTCAAGACAAAGTAAAGTAGAATGAAGCTATTTAAACATAAAAGACTATTTAGCCAATTTAACAATAAATATCTTAAATGTTAAAATATCAAAGACATCCTAATTATCTTCAGAAACTGTATGAAAGTACCTGTTATCACTGTTTTGAATTCAACTTTGTCTTGGATGCAAAAGAAATTCAATAAGACAAGAAAAAGTTAATGATGTGATTGAAAACTAAAGAAAGTTAATTGAAAAACACTAGAATGAATGAAAAATTTTAAAAGATGCCTAGGATATACACAGACACATACAAACAAGTACATATATGCAGAAGTCAATAGCTTTTCTTTAATCTAGGGTAAAAAACTAAAATTCTTTATTTCCCATAATACATGGGAAAAAAGCACATGGAAATACACTTAAATCAAAAGACTGGATCTATTTTAACCAAAATTATAAAACCTTTTTGAAAGGAATAAAGCAAGACTAGAAGAAATAGAAAGGCATCTCATGTTCTTCAAAGAAAAAATTTAGAATAAAAAATGTCAATTTCGTCAAAATTAAGTAATTCAAGGCAGTTCCAGTTAGACTACCAATGTAGTTTATTTTGTTTGGAATCTTTAAATTGGATTTAAAATACTAAAATTTAAATATGATGCTCCCAAATAGATAAGAAAAGTATGAAGTAAGCACTTATGTGAACTTGCCTTATTTTATTTCTGTATTAGGCAGGTTAAGCCACTATATCAGGGTGAGTAACAAATTAATCCCAAACCCTGGTGGGGTTTACTGGTGACTTTTTTACTGGAGTATGATTGCTTTACAATGTTGTGTTAGTTGTGCTGGTACATATATACAGTGGAATATTAGCCATAAAAGGGAACAACATCGGGCCATTTGTAGTGATATGGATGAACCTAGAGTCTGTCATACACAGTGAAGTAAGTCAGAAAGAGAAAAACGAATATTGTGTATTAATGCACATATATATGGAATCTAGAAAAATGGTACTGATGAACCTAGTTTCAGGACAGGCATAGAGACACAGACGTAGAGAATGGACTTGCAAACCCTGATGGAGTCTCAGGTGGCACAGAGTTAAAGACTCCACCTGCCAGTGCAGGAGACGGAGGAGATGCGGGCTCGATCCTTGGGTCAGGAAAATCCCCTGGAGAGGGGAATGGTTACCAACTCCAACATTCTTGCCTAGAGAATTCCATGGACAGGGGAGCCTGGCAGGCTACAGTCCATGGGGTTCCACAGAATCAGACGCAACTGAGCACGGATACAAGGCGTATTAAGCCAAGAAGTCACTTCGTGTTTATGCTACGTGTCCAGGATGATTTGGCAGGGGCCTGTGCTACACAGCAGCCCCGGGACTCCAGCTGATCAGGACTGGCGCCCGTGTAGCTGCAGCATTTGGGACCTAGCAGGAGGCATCACATGCAGAAGTCTCTCTCTCTTACTCTCTTTTTCTTTTACTGTCCCTTAGCCCTCCCACACTTCTATGTTTCAGCCTGAAAGTGACACGTATCATTTCCACTAACAATCTATTGGCTGAATTAGTCATGAAATAAAGTGATAAAGTGAAGTTGCTCAGTCATGTCCGACTCTTCGTGACTCCATGGACTATAGAGTCCATGGAATTCTGCAGGCCAGAATACTGAAGTGGGTTGCCATTCGCTTCTCCAGGGGATCTTCCCCACCCAGGGACCAACCCCAGGTCGTGCATTGCAGGTGGATTCCTTACCAGCTGAGCCACCTGGGAAGACTGAATTAGTCATAAGGCTCTGCCTAATTGCAAGGGGGCTAGGAAAAGTAAATTATATGTATATGAACTATATGTATAATGTTGCTCTAGGAATACATAAATAGATCAGTGGGAAAGACTGGAGAATATAAATATTAAATCACATATATTAAAAAATATATTCTATGACAAGAATAATTCTTTAATTCACTGGGAAAATGGAGCTGTGGAAACGAGCATGCAATATGAAAAAAGTATTTTACATAATGTAAAATAAGAAACTCCAGGCGAATTAAAGACCTAAATGTCACCAGAAAAAAATATTTGAAATATTCATGACATAAAAAAGTGTTCATACATACAGCATACAAAGAGCACTGAGAAAAAAAAAATGACCAGAAAGCAATCCAACACAGAAAGGAACAAAGGAATATGAATAGACAGTTTAGAGAAGGGAAAACCCACACAGCCAAAAAATATTAAAGAAGTCCAAATTCTCCAGTAGTCAGACAAATAGACACCATGTATTAACAAAGTTATCATACTTTGCATATTTTTAGACTGACAAAACCCTTAATACATATTACTGTAGGTGATGTGGGAAAACAGTGCTTTAGTCATTAGTGATATTAATAGCATTATACCCCTTTATAATGCAATCTGGCAACATAAAATAGAAACACACAATACATATGCATACGTGCATATGAATATAAAAATAATCCATTACCCAACAAATCTACTTGGAGTTTATCCCATTGAAATAAAGTATTGAACTGCAAAGACATAAAAATGTTTATTATAGCCTTGTCTTCAGTAGCAAAAACTAGAAGCAAAGTAAATTTTCATATAATTATAACTCGAAGCATCCAAGCAATGTTTTGAGTGAGAAAAATAAGATTCAGACAATAGTGAAAATCCTATATTTGAATATTATGGATATTGTGGTTTGCAGGTCTGTCTATATAATATTAAAGGGCCTGGACTAATAAGAAAGAATGTATACTAGGATGTAAACAGAATTTTCTTTGAGCCTGATGGGTCTGTATTGTATGTCAATTAGGAAGCTGAGTAAAAAAGAAAAAATATCAACTCTTGGAGAATAAAAATATATATAGGATCTTATTGATACACTTTTGCAAAGTTACTCCCTGAATAATGGTAAACACTGAAACGCGAGAATTCAACAAAATCAGAGTTAATTAGCAGATTCCCCCAAATCATCTGATTTTAGCTCAGTATAAATCCATATAATACATTTCTGAACATTAAAGCCCTTCCTGGAGATATTTTGCTGGCTGGAAGGAGAGATATACCTGAAAGGAAATATCTGAAATAGGAATTTTTCAGGAATTCTGAAGGAATCTGAAAGGAAATATCTGAAAAAAAAAAAATCAGATATATCTGGAAGGAAAGATATACCCATTTGAATGCAGAGTTCCTCCAAAGAATAGCAAGAAGAGATAACAAAGCCTTCCTCAGTGATCAGTGCAAAGAAATAGAGAAAAACAATAGAATGGGAAAGACTAGAGATCTCCTCAAGAAAATTAGAGATACCAAAGGAATATTTCATGCAAATATGGGCACAATAAAGGACAGAAAATGGTATGGATCTAACAGAAGCAGAAGATATTAAGAAGAGGTGGCAAGAATACACAGAAGAACTGTACAAAAAAGATCTTCATGATCCAGATAACCACGAGGGTGTGATCACTAACCTAGAGTGAGACATCCTGGGATGTGAAGTCAAGCGAGCCTTAGAAAGCATCACTATGAACAAAGCTGCTGGAGGTGATGGAATTCCAATAGAGCTATTTCAAATCCTGAAAGATGATGCTGTGAAAGTGCTGCACTCAATATGCCAACAAATTTGGAAAACTCAGCGTGGCCAAAGGACTGGAAAATGTCAGTTTTCATTTCAATCCCCAGAAAGGGCAATGCCAAAAAATGCTCAAACTGTCACACAATTACACTCATCTCACATGCTAGCAAAGTAATGCTCAAAATTCTCCAAGCTAGGTTTCAGTAGTAGGTAAACTGTGAACTCCCATATGTTCAGGCTGGATTTAGAAAAGGCAGAGGAACCAGCAATCAAATTGCCAACATCTGCTGGATCATCAGAAAAGAAAGAGTTCCAGAAAAACATCTGCTTCTGCTTTATTGACTATGCCAAAGCCTTTTACTGTCTGGATCACAATAAACTGTGGAAAATTCTGAAAGAGATGGGAATACCAGACCACCTGACTGCTTCTTGAGAAATCTGTATGCAGGTCAGGAAGCAACAGTTAGAACTGGACATGGAACAACAGATTGGTTCCAAATAGGAAAAGGAGTACGTCAAGGCTGTATACTGTCACCCTGCTTATTCAACTGAAATGCAGAATACATTATATGAAACGCCAGGCTGGATGAAGCACAAGCTGGAATCAAGATTGCTGGGAGAAATATCAATAACCTCAGATATGCAGATGACACCACCCTTAAGGCAGAAACTGAAGAGGAACTAAAGAGCCTCTTGATGAAAGTGAAAGAGAAGAGTGAGAAAGTTGGCTTAAAGCTCAACATTCAGAAAACGAAGATCATGGCATCCAGTCCCATCACTTCGTGGCAGATAGTTGGGGAAAAAATGGAAGCAGTGAGACACTTTATTTTTTGGGCTCCAAAATCACTGCAGGTGGTGACTGCAGGCATCAAATTAAAAGATCATTGCTCCTTGGAAGAGAAGCTATGACCAAGCTAGACAGCATATTCAAAAGCAAAGGCATTACTTTGCCAACAAAGGTCCATCTAGTCAAAGCTATGGTTTTTCCAGTGGTCATGTATGGATGTAAAAGTTGAACTATAAAGAAAGCTGAGCAGCAAAGAATTGATGCTTTTGAACTGTGGTGTTGGAGAAGACTCTTGAGGTCCCTTGGAGTGCAAGGAGACCAAACCAGTCCATCCTAAAGGAAATCAGCCCTGAATATTCATTGGAAGGACTGATGCTGAAGCTATAATTCCAATACTCTGGCCACCAGATGAAAAGAACGGACTCATTTGAAAAGACCCTGATGCTGGGAAAGATTGAAGGCAGGAGGAGAAGGGGATGACAGGCGATGAGATGGTTGGACTGCATCACCAACTCAATGGACATGAGTTTGAGCAAATTGAGGGAGATAGTGAAGGACAGGGAAGCCTGACCATGGGGTCACAAAGAGTAGAACACTACTGAATGACTGAACTGAACTGGAAGGAGAGATGCAACCAGGCAGGACTAGTGCATAAAGGCTGGTCCCAGGAGAGTGCCATCTTACTCACAGCCGAGCTTCCGCTCCCATCCCAGACCACATACCACAGTTCCAAGTCCCTGCAGTGAAAGGTGGGAGGTCGGGCAGAGAGGTAGATGGACCCTAGAAAGGCTTGCAAGATTCAAGTGCCCACAGAATCTCACCTCCCAAGTAGTCTAACTGAAATACTCTCGGAACTTCAGTCCATCTCAGTTTCTGCGAAATGAGTGGCACCTACTGGGGAGCATTTTCATACTTTTTTTTTTTTTTTTTGTCTTTTCATAATGAACCCCCCAGGTCAGTAGGTGCCCAATATGCTACTGGAGATCAGTGCAGCAATAACTCCAGAAAGAATGAAGGGATAGAGCCAAAGCAAAAACAACACCCAGTTGTGCATGTGACTGATGATAGAAGCAAGGCCCGATGCTGTAAAGAGCAATATTGCATAGGAATCTGGAATGTTAGGTCCATGAATTAAGGCAAATTGGAAGTGGTCAAACAGGAGATGGCAAGAGTGAACGTCGACATTCTAGGAATCAGCGAACTAAGATGGACTGGAATGAATTTAACTCAGATGACCATTATATCTACTTACTGTGGTCAGGAATCCCTTGGAAGAAATGGAGTAGCCATCATGGTCAGCAAAAGAGTCCAAAATGCAGACTTGGATGCAATCTCAAAAATGACAGAATGATCTCTGTTCATTTCCAAGGCAAACCATTCAATATCACAGTAATCCAAGTCTATGCCCCAAGCAGTAATGCTGAAGAAGGTGAAGTTGAATGGTTCTATGAAGACCTACAAGACCTTTTAGAACTAACACCCCAAAAAGATGTCCTTTTCATTATAAGGGACTGGAATGCAAAAGTAGGAAGTCAAGAAACACCTGGAGTAACAGGCAAATTCGGCCTTGGAATGCAGAATGAAGCAGGGCAAAGACTAATAGAGTTTTGCCAAGAGAATGCACTGGTTATAGCAAACACCCTCTTCCAACAACACAAGAGAAGACTCTACACATGGACATCACCAGATGGCCAATACTGAAATCAGACTGATTATATTCTTTGCAGCCAAGGATGGAGGAGTTCTACACAGTCAGCAAAAACAAGACCGGGAGCTGACTGTGGCTCAGATCATGAACTCTTGCTGCCAAATTCAGATTTAAATTGAAGAAAGTAAGGGAAACCACTAGACCATTCAGGTATGACCTAAATCAAATCCCTTATGATTATACAGTAGAAGTGAGAAATAGATTTAAGGGACTAGATCTGATAGAGTGCCTGATGAACTATGGAATGAGGTTCATGACATTGTACAGGAGACAGGGATCAAGACCATCGCCATGGCAAAGAAATGCAAAAAAGCAAAATGGCTGTCTGAGGAGGTCTTACAAATAGCTGTGAAAAGAAGAGAAGTGAAAAGCAAAGAAGAAAAGGAAAGATATAAGCATCTGAATGCAGAGTTCCAAAGAATAGCAAAGAGAGATAAGAAAGCCTTCCTCAGCAATCAATGCAAAGAAAGAGTGGAAAATAATAGAATAGGAAAGACTACAGATCTCTCCAAGAAAATTAGAGACACCAAGGGAACATTTCATGCAAAGATGGGCTCGATAAAGGACAGAAATGGTATGGACCTAACAGAAGCAGAAGATATTAAGAAGAGGTGGCAAGAATACACAGAAGAATGTACAAAAAAGATCTTCATGACCCAGATAATCATGATGATGTGATGACTAATCTAGAGCCAGACATCCTGGAATGTGAAGTCAAGTGGGCCTTAGAAAGCATCACTATGAACAAAGCTAGTGGAGGTGATGGAATTCCAGTTGAGCTATTTCAAATCCTGAAAGATGATGCTGTGAAAGTGCTGCACTCAATATGCCAGCAAATTTGGAAAATTCAGCAGTGGCCACAGGACTGGAAAAGGTCAGTTTTCATTCCAATCCCAAAGAAAGGCAAGGCCAAAGAATGCTCAAACTATCACACAATTGCACTCATCTCACATGCTAGTAAAGTAATGCTCAAAATTCTCCAAGCCAGGCTTCAGCAATATGTGAACCATAAACTTCCAGATGTTCAACCTGGTTTTAGAAAAGGCAAAGCAACCAGAGATCAAATTGCCAATATTCTCTGGATTATCAAAAAGGCAAGAGAGGTCCTTTTTCAACATCTATTTCTGCTTTCTTGACTATGCCAAAGCCTTTGACTGTCTGGATCACAATATACTGTGGAAAATTCTGAAAGAGATGGGAATACCAGACCACCTGACCTGCCTCTTGAGAAATCTGTACGCAGGTCAGGAAGCAACATTTAGAACTGGACTTGAAACAACAGATTGGTTTCAAATAGGAAAAGGAGTACGTTAAGGCTATATATTGTCACCCTGCTTATTTAACTTATATGCAGAGTACATCATGAGAAACGCAGGGCTGGACGAAGCACAAGCTGGAATCAAGATTGCCGGGAGAAATATCAATGACCTCAGATATGCAGATGACGCCACCCTTGTGGCAGGAAGTGAAGAGGAACTAAAGAGCCTCTTGATGAAAGTAAAAGAGGAGAGTGAAAAAGTTGGCTTAAAGCTCAACATTCAGAAAACGAAGATCATGGCACCTGGGCACATCACTTCATGGCAAATAGATGGGGAAACAGTGGCTGACTTAGTTTTTCTGGGCTCCAAAATCACTGCAGATGGTGATTGCAGTTAGAAATTAAAAGACACTCCTTGGAAGTACAGTTATGAGCAACCTAGACAGCATATTGAAAAGTAGAGGCATTACTTTGTCAACAAACATTCATCTAGTCAAGGCTATGGTTTTTCCAGTGGTCATGTATGGACGTGAGAGTTGGACTATAAAGAAAGCTGAGTGCCGATGAATTGATGCTTTTGAACTGTGGTGTTGGAGAAGACTCTTGAGAGTCCCTCAGACTGCAAGGAGATCAAACCAGTCCATCCTAAAGGAAATCAGTCCTGGGTGTTCATTGGAAAGGCTGATGTTGAAGTGGAAACTCCAATATTTTGGCCACCTGATGCAAAGTGCTGACTCATTTGAAAAGACCTTGATGTTGGGAAAGATTGACGGCAAAAGAAGGGGACGACAGAGGATGAGATAGTTGGATGGCATCACCGCCTCAATGGACAAGAGTCTGGATAAACTCCGGGAGTTGGTGATGGACAGGGAGGCCTGGCATGCTGCGGTTCATGGGGTTGCAAAGAGTCGGACACGACTGAGCTGGTGAACTAAACTGAACTACTGGGGAGCCCTTCCTACTGCCTCTCTGGACCCTGTTCCAGCTTGGCCATTTGACATTGCCTTGGAGTAGGAGACAACGTCTTACAGCGCGCCAGGACTGGGTATGAAGTGGGGAGCGAAGACTGGCAGACCTCTCCTCCAGTGCTTATGCAAACTTGGCAGCGGATTGGGGAGAGGAAGAGGAATCCCCGACGCTACCGGGGGATGGGCTCTGGCCCACAGTCCCGGGAGGCTCAGAGGCAGAGGCTGCAGGTTGCTGGACCGCGAACGCGAGACAGGGGTTGCTGGCAGAGAGCCCAGAGCTGCGCGTCTGGGAGCTACACTGGTTGGCAGAGAGCTCAGCCCAGTCCCCACTGCCTGCGCAGGGGCCTCATCTGGAGAGCTTAGCTGGGGCTTTTCACGGAGCAAGGGGCCAAGCTCCCAGGGGAACTGTGGAAGATGTTCTCCAAAGCTTAGATCCCATCACTGCCTCCCAGGATTCGGTCTACTAGTGAAAGGAACTAAGTATTTGGGGAGTGTTTCGGGCTGGAGCAAGGTGGAGAGCGCAGCGTCGGCACGTTATCCCTACACATCGCCAACTCCAACCGCCAGAGGCAGGGGCCTCTGCAGAGTTACGGCAGCATTCCCGCCCTCTTTGGACACTCCGTTGGGTGTCCATCCCTGCAGCTCCTTCCCAAATCCTTATTTCCCTCTTTGGTTCATCTGTGCTTGCAGCTGCGGACCCCATCTGGCGCAGTTACTCCAAGGCGACCCAGCTAGCGCCCCCTCCAGGTCTGTGTTGGGAGCACGCACGGTTTGCAGACTCCCACAGCAGGTAGCTGCGAAAGGCTTGGTGGCTGCGATGGTGCAGTGAGCCGGTTGTCAACAGATAGTGCAGCTGCGGCCCTGTGAAAGAGGGCTGGCGAGTACGCAGCCCAGGTACTGCCCCTTCTCGGTGACGTCGCTACAGCCTGTTATAAAGACCTCGGGCGCAGCCTGCCAAGGTTCTGCTAACTCCCAAGCTGAGCAGGACTTGAGCCAAGAGGCGCCTGCAAAGCTGCAGGCGGCGGCGGCGGCAGCGGCGGCGGCGGTAATGAAAGCAGAGGAAAAAATCTCCAGCTGGACCCAGGGCCCCAGAATCCCGGCCCTAGACTCTGACTTTTACAGGTCGTGCTGTGACTAATACCTCCCAGCCTTATCTTCGCCCCCAAGACTTCACGCAGCATAGGGCTTTGCCTTTCTCGCTGCAGGCAGGAAGAACAGCACTTGCAAGGAGCAGCAGGTGCAGTAAGGTGGAGGGGGTGTCTCCTGCTTTCTGGAACCGTGACCCGTGGAATTTCTTTCTCTGTTCCAGCTCAACGCAGGAGAAACGCTGTTTGCAGATTACAGAACTCAAGTGCTTCCTGAAGCTTAAAAGTGGAGGAATTCAAAGCCAAGGATATACAGCACATCTAGAAGATTTTATTTGAGCGTCAAGTCTTCTTGTAAGGAAGGGGTTCTGTCCAGAAAGAGCCTACGGCCCTCCCGTCTGGGTTAAACAGGGCTTTTTGACCTCAGGCGCTGGCTCAGGACCCTGCTGCAAAAGGGTCTTTGTGTGTATAGAGAGGAGGGCTTAATCGCTTAGCAGAAGAATGGATAACGTCCTCCCAGTGGACTCAGACCTCTTCCCAAACATCTCCACCAACATCTCGGAGCCTAACCAGTTTGTGCAGCCGGCCTGGCAAATTGTCCTTTGGGCAGCTGCCTACACAGTCATCGTGGTGACCTCCGTGGTGGGCAACGTGGTGGTTATGTGGATCATCTTGGCCCACAAGAGAATGAGGACAGTTACTAACTACTTCCTGGTGAACCTGGCCTTCGCAGAGGCCTCCATGGCTGCATTCAACACAGTGGTGAACTTCACCTACGCAGTCCACAATGAGTGGTACTATGGCCTGTTCTACTGCAAATTCCACAACTTCTTCCCCATTGCTGCTGTCTTTGCCAGTATTTACTCCATGACGGCTGTGGCCTTCGATAGGTGAGCTTGACCTTTGTGGAAAAAGGGAAAAAGTATCTTTAAAGGAAGATAGCATTGCTATGGAGCTTCAGGGTGGAGTCATGCATGGTTCAAGGTAGAGATTGACCACTTGCACCCCTGGATTTGTACTGACAGCTAGCCGAGTCAGTTGTTGATGGGGGATTTTAATCTTATCTGATGCTTTTCTTTTCTATCTCTCTTTCCTTTTCTACTCCTTTCCATTTTTCTGTCTCCTTTCCATTACATGTACATATGTGTGTACAATCACTCAGTCGTGTCCGACTCTTTGCAACCCCATGGATTGTAGCCCGCCAGGCCCCTCTGTCCACGGGATTTTCCAGGCAAGAATACAGGAGTGGGCTGCCACTCTCTTCTCCAGTGCATCTTTCACACATAGGGAGTGAACTTCCATCTCCTGCATTGGCAGGTGGATTCTTTACCACTGAGCCGCCTGGAAACATTCCCCCCCCCACCTTTTTTTTCTTCGTTTAACTCTTTTTTTCCCCCTCTCCACTCATCTCCTGATATTTTTCCTTTCAACTCCTGTTTGCTTCTTTCCATATATTCCTTCTCTCTTCTGCCTTTACAGCCTAAAGGGGATACGTAGGGTGTAGCCAAGGGTCTGGCGCCTGACTGGGGTACTGTGGATCCTTGCTGCGCTGCTCTTCTGCTGGTCAACCTTTGGATGCTTTCCAGTTTTGAGTACATGTAGGCAAAATTCCTCATTTTCACTTTTTCCTGAAGATTCAGGGGCTTTCTGCTCCCATCTCACCCCTCTAATATTATTTGGATGTTAAGAGCATTCCATTAGAATCATAAAATGCAGAATTCTAATTAAGCTCTGTCTATGCTGCTAGGAGTTCTCATTCAGGAATGAGAGGCAGCTATGTTGTTCTTAAGGAACTCCACATATAGGGATGCAGGAGTTTTTCAAAATTTTTCTTGCCATGTAAGGTCAATGTTTTTAGACTGTCTGTATCCATAGAGAAACATGCTTGGCAAAGGCAATCAAAGGCAATTGAGAGCTCTTTCCTGCATCCGACAGGCTAGGGTTCCAGAAGCTGATTAATAGTGAAAATGTTGGCATTTTCAAATGGGTCCCAAGGTGGCATGATGGAAAACTAATTATTAGAGCATAGCTCTGTTTGTATTGACTTTTTGTGAGTACTCTTGGTCTCTAATGTGTATTTCTATAGGTTTACAAGTGTTAAATGTTTACCTAGGATGTGGAGGTATGTTTGAAACACCTGCCACTGTGATTTTGAAATGGGTCCTTCTGATGGCCTTGCTGAGATAAATAAATATGAGAAACCCAAAGAAGAAGATAAGAGAAAAGATTCAAATTTTTCCCCAAAATTATTGAACTCTTTTGCATAGAATTTGTAATTGATTTGAGCAGATTCTATAGCCACATCTCTTTTTAAATCAAAGAAAACTATGTTTCTTTTGCAATGATATCCTAATGCTAATTTTTAAGTTCCCTTTATGCAACTCTTTTGTGCTTATAACATGTAATGTGTAAAATAAGTTTGGTGAGTCAATTATATTTTAAATATAGAAGAGAAACCAATTACTCAAAGTGGTACTGAAATGAGTTTTTTTGAGAATTTCTCTCTTATGCTGCTCTGGTTTTTAGATATTTGTTTTGCTGGATGTCAGGTACGCCTGTAAGTCTTTCTGCAGTGACTTGCTCCTTTAACTTCTTAGCCCCCTTAAACTTAGCAAACTCACAGCATGATGTATAACTGATTTTATGTGCAGTGAAGCCTGATGCCATTTCAGCTTTACACAGGCTTCTTGATTATTCCTAACTTGGAGGGAAAGTTGATATTTTTACTTCACTGGGTACTTGTGAGCTCAAGGGAGACCCGACAGTCAATGTGAGCCCAAGCATAGATGATGGAGCCCCAACAGACAGCTTTCCTGCTTTGGCTTATACAGGAATAACATGTTCCATAGCCCTTCTCTTTCTCTTTGTGTTTAGAAGGTGAGCGGTAGGATTCAGGGTCAAAGTCTTCACAGCGGGTTGTGAAAGGAGCCAGATTTTGGCTGCCTTGACTCTGACATCTCAGGCTCTACTGTTTGTCTCTAGGCAAACCACACACAGGACCCTGACTCTCTGTGACACCCTCAGTAAGATCAGAAGATCTCTGGTGTCAGAGCTGAGGGGAATGACAAGAAATGCCACTTGTGCCTGATGTGCAGGTTATCAATGGCCTGCTCTGGGTTAGAGTTCAAGTCGAGTTAGGGATGCTGCCTTAAGGCTGTGTCTCTAGGTTCTCCAATGCTCCTTCTGTTTTTCCTTGCTCAGACTCATAGCAGAGTGAATTAATCCCCTTAGGCCCTCCAATGAATCTAGCTCCCCTACAGGCATGGTCATCCATTCTTTCCCTAGAATGTTTTAGAAAGGAAGAGGCCTCCATATGAATGATCTCTTCTTTAACTCCACCATGGCAGTGCAGACTTGGAGGAAATGTTAAATTACCTTTTTGTATGCTCCTTGAATTTTTAACAGATAATCTTTGAACTATCTTAAAAAATAAAAGCAACATGGTTTTCCTGATGTAAAATTAAACCTTGTTCTTGAAGAACATAGACACAAAAATACAAATCACCCATGACTCCACCATGCAAAAGTAACACCTGTTAACATTTGAATTTCTCTTTTTATGACTATTTCACTACATTATTGAAGTAAGATTCTAGGTAATTTGGTAGGTTATTTTTTCCATTGATATTAATGGAAAACATTAATAATATTTTCTCATGTTATTAACACTCTTCAGTAACATAATGGTAGTGGCCTCCTCTTAATATTATTCCATTATATGAATATGCTATTATTACTGTAACCATCTCCCTACTGTTGAGAATCTACTAATTCTGTATGATAATTTTATTTTGTTTTCTTGATTGTTTCCTTAGGGTAGATTCTCAGAAATAAAATTACGGGGCCAAATGAAATGAAATGTTAAAGAATGCTTCTTCCTAATTTTAAAGGATTCTAAACCCTGGGCAGGGCAGGGAGCGTGTCTTTTCTGTTTTGTTTACTTTATCTCCTCAGAATGAAGAAGAGTGCTTGGTACTTAACAGTCACTATATGCTTATTGGTTAAATGAATGAACAAATAAAATAATACATGCTCCTATAAAAACATTTGGAAGAACATTATCAATGGTACGCTCAGGGTTTATAACTATGTTCAAGGTAGAGTTAGGAATAAGGCCTCAAGGCTGTATTTCTAAGACCTCCATTTTAAAAAGTGTAAAAAATCTACCATTCCAACACAGAAAACTCGATAAAGGTCTGGAATGCTAGCTTATACTTACTTTTTCTGTGTTACTTATGCCACATAGAGTCACTCATATTCAATATACATTTTGGATCATAATAAAAACAGTTTCAACGGTTGTTTTTTTTGTGTGTGTTTTGTTTTGTTTCATTTTCCAAATCATGAAATAGTTTCCAAAATAAGATTTTTAAAGGATGCATTATATTGCATAGCTATAATCATTTATTTAATCATCCCTCTATTTTTAGATGTATATTGTTTCCATTTTTAATGATTACAGGTAACTGTGAAATTATATCCTTGACAGAAATCTGAGAGCATCCCTTGTTCTTTTCATAGAGTAAACTCCTTAAAATTGAATAGCTGGGTCAAACTGTCTTGGTAAACTTTGCCAAATTTCCTTCTAGAAACAAAGTATAGGCAGAGAAAAAGACTTCAGCTGCAGATTGTCAAAGTGATTTGAATCTTTCCTGTAAACTTTCCATAGAGTGAAGGGAGAGAGACAGAGAGAGATAATGAGAGTCCCTTCAGAAGGAATACCCATTTACTGAAGGCAATGGCTACCTAGAATTTTTTAAGGTTGCAGAGACAAATATACTAAATAATATTAGGTTCACTAGTTAAACTCCAACAAATACCAAGGATTTTTCTTTTTAAAACTCTGTAATTTCTCCCACTTGAAACAAAATTTTAAAATTCCTTCGTATTTTAAAAACTAAAAGGTATGTGTGTGATGTTTCATGAAATTGGAAGTTGGAAGACACTGAGAGGGGCACCTTCCCTCTCCAGGAGCCAGTAACGATGACTGGTTCCAGTTTGTGGAGCAGCGTCCAAGAAGAGAGGAGGGGGCAACCAATCCTTAAGCCCCAAAGAGGGGCAACAGAAGCGAGTGGGAACCTGACTTGGAACCTAGCTCACAGCAGCCAGAGGCTCAGGAAAGTGCTGGTCTGATAACACTGTTTCTTTACCTGGCAGGGGCTGTTATAATTTCAGCAAATGAAAGGTAAATGTTGCTTACTTCTCAGACTGGGTCTAAACAGATATATTGTATTTGAGTGAAAGAAAACATTCAAATGATGATGGTCTCTGGACAATATGAAATTTCTTCAGGACCAAAAAATAGTTCTTCATATAGGGGTAATGATTGAAGGTAAAAGGGGGAATGAACTCTCTGAGAGATTAAAAGAAGGACCAAGACATGCATAAACAACAAAACTCTGCTTACTGATTCCCTGGTAACCATCCCACTCTGTCCCAGTCATACTCAGCTACAAGTCTAAAGAGCCTGCTTCCCAAGTCTCTGCTAGACCTGCAGTTGTTTTTGAACCTCACCTTCTTGACAGACTTGGATCCCATTGTATATCTCAGGGCGGTCCTTCTCCATCACACCCAGAGGCAAGTCTTAGATCCCAAGATCCTTTCCTCTAATTTAGATAGATCTTACAGTCCATGACTAAGCACCCAGGTGTTGCTGAGAATGTTCATTTCACTAGAAGTTCATCCATGGTAACTGACCCTGTCTTTTCAAATCATGAATCTTGAATATAAAGGTTGATACAGACCTTCTTGAGTTTTTTACATCTTGGATGAATCATTTTGGCTACAGGACCTTTCCTGGAGAGGTCTACCGCCCACCTACTCTGGAGTTGCCCCAACTGCCCTTGCAACATCGTCTCCCAACTCATAGGAGCCCCCAGGGTCCTGAATGGTCAGAGCCCTTGTTTTGGTGGGGGTTGGGGGTTGAAACATATATGAGTTCAACTGGGGGAACATAAAGAGTAATTTTCAATGTAAAAGCACGTCATAGGACCACAAGACTTGACTACTATTACTGTTGTTCAATTAGAAAATAGTAGAATAAAGATGGTAAGGGAGAAACACTCACTGTTAAACTGGACAAAGATCTCCAGTCCATCAAGAGATGGTGCCACCAGGTACGTGGTTCCTGAATCAGGGCCTCATGCTTTCCCTGAAAAGGCTTATGATACATAATGATTTAAAGGTAACTATAACATAAGGTGTTATATGATAGGTTTCATAAGTATTGTACAAATTCTATAGGAGTGAAGAGGCAGGAGGTAATCTAGCAGTGATGATCAAGGAAGGCTTGAAAAGGTGATAACTGATTTGGGCCTTAAAGATTGGATAACATTTTTAAAGAAGATGTTAAAAAAGGTGATATTCCAGGTAAAACAAACTATACAACAGCAATATGGAAGTAAAAAGTTGCAAAGTATTTGGGGAGAATGACAGGCTGACTCAATTTGAGTGAATTCACAAGTGAATCAAGAAATGGATGGAGGAGTTGGTCAGAAGAAAATGAGTATACTTTTTGTTGATTTTCAGTTCAGTTCAGTTGCTCAGTCGTGTCCAACTCTTTGCAACCCCATGAATAACAGCATGCCAGGCCTGCCTGTCCATCACCAACTCCCTGAGTTCACTCAGACTCACGCCCATCGAGTCAGTGATGCCATCCAGCCATCTCATCCTCTGTCGTCCCCTTCTCCTCCTGCCCCCAATCCCTCTCAGCATCAGAGTTTTTTCCAATGAGTCAACTCTTGGCATGAGGTGGCCAAAGTACTGAAGCTTCAGCTTCAGCATCATTCCTTCAAAAGAAATCCCAGGGCCGATCTCCTTCAGAATGGACTGATTGGATCTCCTTGCAGTCCAAGGGACTCTCAAGAGCCTTCTCCAACACCACAGTTCAAAAGCATCAATTCTTCAGCGCTCAGCCTTCTTTAGAGTCCAACTCTCACATCCACACATGACTACTGGAAAAACCATAGCCTTGACTTAGCCTTAGTCGGCAAAGTAATGTCTCTGCTTTTGAATATGCTATCTAGGTTGGTCATAACTTTTCTTCCAAGGAGTAAGCGTCTTTTATGTGAAAATATAATGATTAGGAAATGCCCAACAAGCAATTTGAGAGGTGGAGCTAGAGAATAAGAACCTAGGAGGAAAAAATCTATATTTAGGAATTTTCTAAACAGATGGCTTACTGGAAATTTGACAGTAGAGAATATCTCTTTTACCTATATATATGTTTCCAGAAAAGAAGCCAAAGATCCATGGAAATGTTCTACCAGGTATAGAAGGGAAAAAACAAGAAACAGAGAGTTAGTGGAATAATCAGAATACGTGGAGTGACAAAAATTAAGAGAGAAGACTTATGATGGGTTATATTAATTATAGTGTCTTTAGAATCCAAGAATGATGACATTCAGTTCAGTTCAGTTCAGTCGCTCAGTCGTGTCCAACTCTTTGCGACCCCATGAATCGCAGCACGCCAGGCCTCCCTGTTCATCAACAACTCCAGGAGTTCACTCAGACTCACATCGATTGAGCCCGTGATGCCATCTACCATCTCATCCTCGGTCGTCCCCTTCTCCTCCTACCCCCAATCCCTCCCAACATCACGGTCTTTTCCAATGAGTCATCTCTTTGCATGAGGTGGCCAAAGTACTGGAGCTTCAATTTTAGCATCATTCGTTCCAAAGAAATCCCAGGGTTGATCTCCTTCAGAATGGACTGGTTGAATCTCCTTGCAGTCCAAGGGACTCTCAAGAGTCTTCTTCAACATCACAGTTCAAAAGCATCGATTCTTCTGTGCTCAGCCTTCTTCACAGTCCAACTCTCACATCGATACATGACCACAGGAAAAAACATAGCCTTGACTAGATGGACCTTAGTTGGCAAAGTAATATCTCTGCTTTTGAATATACTGTCTAGGTTGATCACAACTTTTCTTCCAAGGAATAAGCGTCTTTTAATTTCATGGCTGCAGTCACCATCTGCAGTGATTTGGGAGCCCCCAAAAATAAAGTCTGACACTGTTTCCCCATCTATTTCCNCTTTAGTTGGCAAAGTAATGTCTCTGCTTTTGAATATGCTATCTAGGTTGGTCATAACTTTTCTTCCAAGGAGTAAGCGTCTTTTAATTTCATGGCTGCAGTCACCATCTGCAGTGATTTGGGAGCCCCCAAAAATAAAGTCTGACACTGTTTCCCCATCTATTTCCCATGAAGTGATGGGGCCAGATGCCATGATCTTCGTTTTCTGAATGTTGAGCTTTAAGCCAACTTTTTCACTCTCCTCTTTCATCAAGAGGCTTTTTAGTTCTTCTTCACCTTCTGCCATAAGGGTGGTGTCATCTGCATATCTGAGGTGACTGATGTCTCCCGGCAATCTTGATTCCAGCTTGTGTTTCTTCCAGTTCAGTGTTTCTCATGATGTACTCTGCATATAAGTTAAATAAGCAGGGTGACAATATACAGCCTTGACATACTCCTTTTCCTATTTGGAACCAGTCTGTTGTTCCATGTCCAGTTCTAACTGTTGCTTCCTGACCTGCATACAGATTTCTCAAGAGGCAGGTCAGGTGGTCTGGCATTCCCATCTGTCTCAGAATTTTCCACCGTTTATTGTGATCCACACAGTCAAAGGCTTTGGCATAGTCAATAAAGCAGGAATAGATGTTTTTCTGGAACTCTCTTGCTTTTTCGATGATCCAGCAGATGTTATATTACTCAGCCATAAAAAAGAATGAAATAATGCCATTTGCAGCAACATGGCTGGACCTACAGAGAATCATACTAAGTCAGTCAGAGAAAGACAAATATCGTATGATATCAGTAATATGTAGAATCTAGATGATACAAATGAGCTCATTTACAAACAAAACAGAGACTCAGACATAAAAAACAAACTTATGGTTGCCAAAGAGGAAACAGGGAGAGATGAATTAGTAGGAGTTTGGGATTAATATATATACAATATTATATACTGTATATATATTAATTCTATTATATTATATTAATTATATTACATATAAAATAGATAAACAACAGGACCTGGATAGTACAGTGAACTATATTCAATATCTTGTAATAACCTATAATGGAAACGAATCCAAATAATTACATACACATACATACACACACTCACACACACATATAACTGAATGACCTTACCATCCACCAGAAACACACTCTAAATCAACTATACTTCAATAAAAAATAAGCACACATTTTAAGAAAAAAGAGATTAAATTTTCACAGCATACAAAGCTGCTACTTCAGATTTTAAAGCTATGCAAAGTTATTATTTTCTTACTGAACAGAACTTTCAGTTCCTTTACCTCAGAGGATAGACATTATTACTGAACTTAACTGACTACAGGGATAAAGCACAAGCAAACAGCTCGAATATTCCAGTGACGCTGCTTCCTGCCCCCTTCCCTTTTCTTTCCAGCTACATTTGCTGGAAAAGTCCAGACAGAGTTCCTCCCCTGAGCCAGCAAACTGAGACAAAGGTGAAGAGTGGCTTTCCTAGGGAATTACAAGTGCACATTGAAAAAGACTATAGAAGTGTCCTCACCAAGCCCTCATATAATATATACTTTTAACCACAGCAATCATTTTCAGAGGGTGCTTCCCCTGAAACTTTGCACAATGGTCTCTGCCTCACAGCACTGTAGAGTCGCCGGGGTAAATTAAGGCCCTTCCCAAATCAAATAAATCAGACTCCCGTGGGCGTATCCTTCAGTATACTTAGACGGATCCCCTGCGGGTCTGGGCAGCCAAGATTGGGAACTAAGAATGCTAGCAGAGCAGAAGTGCTTAACCTAGATGTCCCCAAACCTTACTGCACACTGGGGTCACCCAGGGGCCATCAGAAACCCCATCCCCACCTCCTCCCCAGACCTCATGATGTAATTGGTCTGGGGTGAGACCTGGGCACTGGAATTTTTAAATGAATTAATCCCCTTTGGTATTAATTTTATTCTGCAGCATTGTTCAAAAGCCCATCTTCACCACATGTAGCTCAGGGGCTGAGTCAGAGAGACGTGGGTACAGCACAGTGCAGTCGTGGGCACGGTCCTCACCCTGACAGGGGCTTGGTTTTCTAATTCTGTGCAGTGGGAATCACAGCATCTACCTCATAAAGTGGCTGTGAGGATGAGAGGCGACACTGAGTCAGCACACGGTCTGCCAGAGGACACTTGTTCTAGAAACAGCATTGTCTCATACAGACTGACAATCTTGGAAATCAAGGTGACTGTCCTAATGTCATAGTTAAAGGCACCGGGAAGCCAGACTCAGCCCAGGCATCCCTGAGCAGAGGGGCTGCAGGGGCCCCACCCGCACAGCCTGCCCGCAGAATGAGTGGGGTTGAGCTGGTCCTGCTACGGGACATCCTTAGGCTGTCAGGCGGACCTGGCCCGTCTCAGTCCAGCTGCTTCTGTCTTGGACCTTAAGAGATTAAATCACATCTTGAATGTCACCAACTTCATTTCTTTTCAAGGTTGTAGAGTAGCCTCAAGCGACCTGAGTGAGTGATAGTCACTAAGTTGTATCCAACTCTTTGCAACCCCCTGGAATTACAGGCTCCTTTGTCCTTGGGATACTCCAGGCAAGAATACTGGAGAGGGTTGCCATTCCCTCTCCAGGGGATCTTCCCGATCGACCGGACCAGAATTCTTTCCTCAGGGTGTTCTCCAAATGCAGTGGTCACCTACCACTGCTTCTGCTGTTCATGTGGTGTCCTTTCTGACGTAACTGATGAGGAGGAGGAACTCAGGCATGGTGACACTGTATTTATATTTGCATGGATGGTGGAGAAGGCAGGGAAATTGCCTAAAGCACTGCTACACTTGAAGTGTAACACCTTGGCCCAAGTGAAGAAACACAGAATCATGGATTGGAGGGGCCACGGAGAGCCACAGATGTGACCACAGAAGTGATTTACTTAAAACATGTTTGTCACTAAGGAGGGGTCATCTGGGCACTGTCCCACCCCACAACTCCATGAGCAAGAGCTGACACCATTACTCTGGCGGAGGCAGCACCAGGCTTGGCTGGGGTGGGCTGGCAGCGGGGAGGACAGGGCGTGGAGCCCACCTCCTCTCATGTCCATCATCATCTCACACTTTATTCAGCTATGAATAGCTGACTTCTTATTGCTAGCAAAATGATGTGAACAGGTTCAAGGACATTCCTTAGTCCCTGAAGTTGCTTCCCTTTAGGAATTCTGGAGCAGCTGCAGCCTGGCTGAGGCAGGAACTCCCATGGGCTACAGGCTGCACGTCCCAGGAAGGCAGAGGGATTTTTGGTGTAAAAAGCCTCTGCTCTCCAGGCCACAATGGACCTCTCCTGTCACTTCCTCCTTGTTGGCTTGACCTCAGTCCTGAAGGAGGTCATAATGAGAGCAGACTGGTTAAAGCAGAAGTTCAGAATAAGACCAGAACATCTTCCCCTTGAGAACTCTGTGTCCTCAAAAGTCAAGTCCAAATTGAACTGAATTCTCAGAGCCATTAAAGATCTTGTCTAAATTTACTCTGACCCACTTAGGGGAGGAGCCAGAACAAAGCAGGCCTTTTTAAAATGACACTTGGGACACTGAACTAAAGGCACAGAGGCTCATGAAGCGGCTAGTGACCAATTTGGAAGTTCAATCCAACACTAATTCACAACCTGGGAGACCAGATGGGCAGCAAACTGCTTCTGTGGCAGTCATGGCCACACCTGGTCAGCACCTGTGGACAGTGCCACCTGAAAGGGAGCTGTGGGCTGGACCATGACGAAGGTGTTCGGCTTGTTGCCTAGCAACACCTCACAGAGGACACTCAGGAGCAGCAGCACCTTAGCTGTGAGGACGTCCCTCTGGCATTTCAACAAAGCATACAGTAGGTTCTGAGTCACTGCTCCAGGTAGGAGATCCAATAGATGAGGCATATGCCTAGAGGCTGGAGCCCTCTCTCATCCTCTGCATTTAAAATGGCCTGAGCTCCATTCCCCAGGCAGGAGTGCATTCCACACAGCCTGGGTGGGGGCAAGCCTGGTAGGTCATTGCGTGCTTGCCCAGGAAGGCCAGTTTATATTCCCAGCCTCCTCCAGTCTGCCACCAGCCGTGATGTTCAGGGGACTTCTTCCCAGCCTCGAGGAACCTGAGTTAACACTCTATAGCTTCACAGGCACAGTGGGTGGTGAACCTCACAAAGGCAGGGCCCTCTTCTCTATAAGCTCACAGTGCACTCACAATGTAAAAGTGGAAAAGAAGTGTTAATTGCTCTGTAGTGTCTGACTATGTCTCTGTCCATGGAATTCCTCTGGCAAGAATACTGGAGTGGGTTGCCATTCCCTTCTTCAGGGGATCTTTCTGACCCAGGGATGGAACCTTGGTCTCTTGTGTTGCAAGCAGATTCTTTACCATCTGAACCACCAAGCACAGCATGGTTCACCCTGAAGAAATGCTTGTGGGAATTATAAGAATTAGGATTAGAAGTACATTAAAATTTAAGAAATATAGTCTAACCTAAAAGACCCACTGCCCAGCAAAACACTCATAATAGAAGGATAAGCACGTTGTAATGCTAATAGTTAGGCAGCATACAAAGTCAAGGTTTCACAAAGTGCTGTTACTCACATCTTTAATACAGTTAGGATCCAGGTATCTCCTTAGTGCCTGTTTCCCTTTGCACTCTTGTCCGGCCCTTTCTACAGCTGCATCCCACACCATAACCTGCTCTCTCCGGAGCCTCTGAGGCCAGGTGATGCAAAAGCAGACCTTGATCTATTTCAGGGGAAGGCTCTGGTAACCAGAAGAGAGAGATCAGAAACCTCATGTCTCCCCTCTGCCTCCAATCTGTCATCTTCCTCCACCTTGGCCCCATAATTACTGGTTGGGCCTAACACAGCTAGGAATTTTACTTAATAATAAACATGATAACAGTAATTAACCATGTTCCCATTATTGTCTCATTAATACAACAATCTGAGGCATCTCTCCGATGCAGCAGAGAGGTTAGGTCATTCACAGGCCATAAGAGGGGAACCAGCTCCTGGATCATCTGACCCAGCCCTCGGCTCCTGCACTGTTTATCCCCTGCCCCGGCTCAGTGCAGAACCCGCCCCCCGCCAGCAGCATCTCTGAGTATCTCCAGAAACACTTCACTGGTCATCTGCTTCCTATCCATGCATCATCTGGGACCCCTGGTGAGACTCTGCAGCTGCGCCTTTACTCAGCAAACACATGGTCAGGACCCACCATACTGGCCACTCTGCTGGACTCAGGATAGGAGTCATGTCAGATACAGGGCTGCCCTTGGGAGGAGGACACAGAGACACAGCAAATCTGTTCAGAACAGCATCTAGACAGGACAGGAATAGGCTGAGGGCCAGAGGGCCTGGGAAGGCGTGGCTGTGGGCAGGTGGCTCATCAGTGACATCACAAAGTGCAGAAGATCAAGCCTCTGACATCACAGAAGACTGATGGAGCCCCACAGAGGGTACACGAGGAGCTCAGACCCAGAGACCTTCCACAGGCAGTTCCCTTAGTCCTGAACACACAAGGCCATCTCCTTGGTCCTTTTCATTCAGCCAGGCAGCAGACAGGTGACCTCTCCCAGGTACAGGGCACTCTGCTAGGGGCTAGGCCTGTCACAGAAGCAGGACAAAGCCACTCCTGCCTTCATAGGGAAGACAGCTTTGTTACCAGACTCTTCACACAGAGAAGCTGCCCAGCTGGCATTTGCTACAGCATCAACACACATGGAGATTTACTGCAGCACAATCCATGACTGCTGGCTCACAGGAGTTTGCAAACAAGCTGCTCTAAACTGGAGCCACTGCACCAGCCGCCAAGGGTGACTGAGGACAGAGACACCAGTGTCTCTGGCAGCCTGGGGCCAAGAGCAGTGATGTGCTGACATGTGTCAAGCAGTGTGCTTCTGTGGGATGGCATTTGGTCAAAAATAGGTAATCCACTTAAATAAGCCCATTTCTAAAATCTTCCAGGAAATATAATACATATAAATATGTACATATTTGTATACATACACAGAAATATATTCCTGTCTTGATCACTACCCTCCAAGGTCTACTCTTCTATTAACTCACTATTGACCACAAGATTTTTACAGAAACTAACGCCTGTGGCCAGGAATTTTTATTTCAGCAAGCCAAAAATTAATTCTGTTCTTTCACTAACATTTTGCAGATTATCACACTAGGTAGTTAAGCATGACACACCTGTAATGTCTTCTCCGGCACTGTGAGGTTCATTTTCACTTTTCTTATCAGAATCAATCACTAAGGTGGTTTTCGTCTTTTTGTTGTTCACACTGTCTTAATATTCACACTGTCTGAGTCAGAATTATGTTCTGAAGAACTATCATCTTCTGAGACATTAGTATATATGTTGCTCAAAGCAAAAATTCTTTACTCAAAATTTTGTGACGCATCATTTTTGAAAATTTAATGGCCATAACTTTGCATTTATAACATACACAGGTTGGAGCAAAAACCTAATGGAGCAAAATGTGAATGATAACAGCAATCCTAAATTGTGTAAGGGACCCATGATGAATTTTAAGCTCTAATGACTTTGCACAGTGATGTCAATTGCATCACTCTCTAAAAATGTATTGATACATATCTAGTCAATAACACTGGGGTTAACAACTGATGTGCTGATTGATATGCCTCCAGTAAATAATCTGTTAATTCTGCTAGTAAATAATGTGTTAATTGTGTGGGTTGAAGAGTACAGAGAGTGAAGAAAAAGTAGGACATGTGTTCTTCATGCATTTGTGAGGAGAGGTGAACTCATCTACACAAGAATAAATCTCACAGAGCACCAGCTGAACACTAGCAGAAGCCCTGAGACACCTAAAAGAACAAGACAGATCTCTGTGTAACTGGGTAGGATGAAAGAAAGAAACAGTGAGGAGGAAATGGGATGGGACCTGCACCCCAGGGGAGAAGCTAGAAGCTAAAGCAAAGGAGAGGTTCCCATATCCAGAGAATCCGCTCACTGCTCACCAGCAGGGAGATCAGCTGTGACAGAAGAGGAGCTTCGCGGCTATGAGAGGAGAGCCCAGAAACCAGTCTGTGCCACAGCCCTGCACGCCCCAGCCTGGGTAGGGTGCCTGTCGGTGTGCAAAGGGACTGGATGCTAGAGTGTGGAATTTGCAAAACAGTCTCGGGGAGAGGACTACTGTGGGCTGCAAAGAAACAGTCTTAGGGGATGCGAGTGAAAAGTTCCACAACTGGGAATTGAGGAGGAAGCCTGGACCACTACGGAAGTGAAGTTCCATTGCTGAGTGACATGCAAGGGGTGTGGCCACCATTGCCCCCGCACCCCCCTCCCCCAACCCAGCCAGGGCAGGCAGATGCCTATGGGTGGCCCACATGCACAGATGGGGCTGAAATGACAGCTGAGCCCCAGGGGCCATGCAACTAAGGAAGAGGAGCTGAAATCTTTCCTCAGGGTTGCATGAACTTTGGATTTACACCCCAGTGACCGGCTTTGTAACTTCAGGGCCTTCAGCACACTGGAACAGACAAGTGCCCCAACAGCTGAGACGGGTCTAGCTTTAGCAGCTGCAGACTTCGTGGACATGGACACGCAAGGGTTGGCCAGGCCAGAGTCTGAGCTGCCTCCACAGCAGGTCCAGATGCACGATCACTGCCATGCTGGGACCAGACTTCAGTGATCTCTGTGGTGGTCCGCTGAAAACAACCTGAGAGACAGAGGGACCGACTGTCCACACACCCATGGCTAACGTGGGGCCAAAGGCAGCACCCACAACCATGCAGCCTGGAGCTCGCACAAGGGGCGAAAGTGACACAACAGAGCACGCCCACTGGTGGGCAGTCCAGAGGAGGAAGACTCAGTGACTGATACCCCAGAGGAGTGATCCAAGCCTGCCAACCTCACCCCGTGAAACAGAATCAAGATGGCAGAGCAGGAGGACTCGGAGCTCGAGTCTCCTCACAGTCAGGGCACCTACTAAGGCTAGTGAGGGTCCTGAGACATCTCAGGGGAGAGGAGGATCCCTGCGCAACCAAGTAGGATGTGGGACAGAAGGAGGGAGGGAAGAAAAGGGAAGCAGAACAGGACCCGTGCCCTGAAGTGGGGCTGGGGAAGGGGAGAGATTCCAAGCTTGGAGGGGCCCACTCAGGCGAGGGGATCAGCGGGGACAGAGAGGGACCTCGGTTCGAGGGGTCAGAGGGGAAGGTGGTCAGTGTGTTCCCTGCCCACTCGGGCCCCAGCAAGCCTGCTGGGGTCTCGGGCCTGAGCCTCCCCCTGCCCTCAGGCCTCCTCTGGCCACACAGGTCAAGGTGGGCCAAGGGTTAACCTCCTGAGGCCGCCTCTGGCTGCACTGGCCCATGCAGACACGCCTGTGGAGGCCTGGGTCCCTGCTGGCCTGCCTGGCACATGTGCTCTGGGCCAGCTCCACAAATAGACGCTGGTGGGAGGAACACATGCAGAAATGGGGCTGACAGAGAGTCCAGAGACCCACCTAGAGGTCTTGGAGGCTTACTGAGGAGGGAGAAGTAGGTTTTAGCTCACCATTCCATTGAAACATAAAAATATTCCATCGTTTACATGTACCACACAATTAAAACAATTTTTTCCCTTCTTGGCTATTTTTTAAAATATGTATTTATAACTGCACTGGGTCCCCATTGTTGTGCATGGGCTTTCTGTGGTTGCCTTGAATGCATGTTCCTTTTGGGGTACATTTAAAATTTAATTTTAAAAATTGAAAAATAGAACTACCATGCTGTGCTGTGCTTAGTCGCTCAGTCGTATCCGACTCTTTATGACCCCATGGACTATAGCCCACCAGGCTCCTCTGTCCATGGGAATTCTCCAGGCAAGAATACTGGAGTGGGTTGCCATGCCCTCCTCCAGGGGATCTTCCCTACCCAGGAATCGAACTAGGGTCTCCTGCATTGCAGGCAGATTACCATATGACCCATCAATCTCACTCCTGGTCATATACCCAGAGAAAACCAAAATTTCAAAAGATACATGTACCCCAAAGAAACATGCACTCAAGGAACTACAGAAAGCACATGTACAGCAGTGAGGACCCGGTGCAGTCATGAATTATTTAAATAATGTTATTTAAATATTTTTTTTAAAAAATAACCAAGAAGTGAAAAAAAATTTAATGATGTAGTACATAAAAACAATGGAATATTAGCCATAAAAAGTAACAAACTGTGCCATTTGCAGAGACGTGGATGGACCTAGAGACTGTCATACAGAATGAAGTAAATCAGAAAGAGAAAAACACACACACGCAGGTGGAATCTAGAAAAATGGTGCAAATAATCTATTTGAGAAGCAGAAATAGAGACACATAGAGAACAAACATATGGCTACCAAGGAGGGAAAGAGGGGGATGGAGGAACTGGGAGATTGGGACTGACATATACACACTACTATGTATAAAATGTACTCTTGTACAGATAACTGATGAGAACCTACTGCATAGCACAGGGAACTCAACGCTCTGTGCTGACCTAAATGGGAAGGAAATTTAAAAAGGGGGGGATATATGCATACATATAGCTGACTCACTTTGCTGTACAGCAGAAATATACTGGTTCCAAATAGGAAAAGGAGTACGTCAAGGCTGTATATTGTCAACCTGCTTATTTAACTTATATGCAGAGTACATCATGAGAAACGCTGGACTGGAAGAAACACAAGCTGGAATCAAGATTGTTGGAAGAAATATCAATAACCTCAGATATGCAGATGACACCACCCTTATGGCAGAAAGTGAAGAGGAGCTAAAAAGCCTCTTGATGAAAGTGAAAGAGGAGAGTGAAAAAGTTGGCTTAAAGCTCAACATTCAGAAAACGAAGATCATGGCATCTGGTCCCATCACTTCATGGGAAATAGATGGGAAAACAGTGGAAACAGTGTCAGACTTTATTTTGGGGGGCTCCAAAATCACTGCAGATGGTGACTGCAGCCATGAAATTAAAAGACGCTTACTCCATGGAAGAAAAGCTATGACCAACCTAGATAGTATATTCAAAAGGAGAGACATTACTTTGCTGACTAAGGTCCGTCTAGTCAAGGCTATGGTTTTTCCCGTGGTCATGTATGGATGTGAGAGTTGGACTGTGAAGAAGGCTGAGCACCGAAGAATTGATGCTTTTGAACTGTGGTGTTGGAGAAGACTCTTGAGAGTCCCTTGGACTGCAAGGAGATCCAACCAGTCCATTCTGAAGGAGATCAACCCTGGGATTTCTTTGGAAGGAATGATGCTAAAACTGAAGCTCCAGTACTTTGGCCACCTCATGCGAAGAGTTGACTCATTGGAAAAGACCCTGATGCTGGGAGGGATTGGGGGCAGGAGGAGAAGGGGACGACAGAGGATGAGATGGCTGGATGGCATCACGGACTCAATGGACGTGAGTCTGAGTGAACTCCGGGAGTTGGTGATGGACAGGGAGGCCTGGCGTGCTGAGATTCATGGGGTCGCAAAGAGTCGGACACGACTAAGTGACTGAACGGAACGGAAAGCAACTATACTCCAATAAAAAAATTTTATATACAATAAAAAAATTTTATATCCAATAAAAAAATTTTAATACAGTGGAATGTTACTCAGCCATAGCAAAAGAACAAAAAACACCATTTGCAGCAACATGGATAGGCCTAGAGACTGTCATACTGAACGAAGTCAGTCAGAGAAAGACAAATATCATATGATATTGCTTATATATGGATCTAAAAACATGATATACATGAATTTACTTACAAAACATAGTCACAGATGTAGAAAACAAACTTATGGTTACCAGGAGGGGAAGTGGGGCAAGGGATAAACTAGGATATTGGGATTAACATATACATGTTACTGTATATATAAAATAGGTAGCTAATAAGGACCTACTTATACACAGGGAACGCTACTCAATACTCTGCAGTGAGCTACAATGGAAAAAGAATCTAAAACAGAATGGATATATGTATAACTGATTCCCTTTACTATACAGCTGAAACTAACACCATAAATCAACTATACTCCAATAAAAAAATTTTAAATAAAAATAATTAAGAGTATATACTGCCTGGCTTCACTTCTATGCTCCTTGAGAAGAAATAAAGTAATTTTACGGCTTTGTTATATACTTTGTATAAATGTAATCCCCCCTGCCTCCTTTTCTTTACTTCTGAAGGTAATGTGGAATAATAAATGTAACTTCAGAAGAGAAAACAATTGTGTGGGTTAAGCCACCCCAAAGATTTTTACAATTCCTGGGTAGCAAATGAACAGGGTTTGAACTAGGGTGTGCTTCAAATTCCAACTGTTTTAAGTTACTGTGGGTTTTGATAACTTGAGGTGCCCAGCCCACCAACTAAGCCAAATGATAAAGATATGTCTGATGTCTGTGCCTCAATTCCTGGTTTAACCACCATCATCATCACTCATTTCCTCCTGTTTGTCCAATCATCTCTCTGTCCACCCATCCATCCTCCATTCATTTCAAGCTCTATTCATGGCAGGGCTCCAGTTACTAAGAGATTCCCCAGTACACGTTCCCAGCTCAGAGTAAGAGATGAGGAAGGTTATAGTGAGGAAGCACATGTCTCAGTTTAGACCTCTTTGAGGATGAGACTCTTTGACATTCCCTTCTAACTCACTCTTTCTGGAAGTTATTAAAAGTGTCTAGCTATGTTCAACTCCAGAACTTTATGAATAGAAACATTTATAAGACTAACATCTAAATTATGAATTCACACCTAATTATGAAGTGTTACAACACAGCATCCATGTTAGAAGGCACACGTGACTCATGAACACTGGCTGTGGGTCGTGGCTGCCTTTTAGCTCATCAAGGAGGCAGTGACCCTCTTGCCCAGCGTGGCGGGGGCAGGGTCAAGTCCCATCGTATTCTCTACAACTCTCCCTGCTGATGTCACTACAGAACTGTCTTCATCCACTGGTCTCCATGAATCAGCGGCTCTACTATGCTGTCAATACAGCTGCACAGCCCACCCCCACCCCCCCAGCGCTGCTTGGTACCCCTCTGCCGCCTCTGCAGGATCGGGGGTCCTGCCATCCTCTGGGCTGTAGCTGCAGCCACGAGAGAAGCGGCGCTCCCCTTTGGAACCTGCTCTGCAGACTGATCCCCCGCTGCACAGACCCAAGGGACGTGGAAACAACATCTGTGCACAGAGCGCACATCTGGGTGCAGACTTACGAGTCACTCTGCAGCCCTGGGCCACTCCTGCTGTGAGCTGCACAGAGACTGGGGAGAGTAAGGCCAACGAAGGAATAACGCCGAGAGACTGGGAGACGACGCCTGAGGTCTCGGTAAGGCTGATATATGACACAGAGGAGGAGAAAAGAGCTATAAATATTAGGGCTGAAACTGGGTGCAAGGGACAGAAAACCCAAAAGAAGAGTGCTTTAAACAAGCCTGAGGCTTATTTCTCTCTCACGGGAACAAAGGCAAAGCAGGGCTGACGTGGGGCACCACAATCCCTGGGAGCCCAGGTTCCTTTATAGGCTAGTTCCATCACCCCAACACGCTAGCTTCTAACTCATGTTCCAAAATGGGTGCTCAAGCCCCTGTCATCACAATCGCGTTCCACCCAGCAAACAAGAGGAAGGAGTAAAGGATGGCACACTCCCTTCCTAGGAGGATGGTTCTCAAAAGCTGCATTGACTGCTTCTGCCTATATCCCATCGAAGAAGTATTTAGTCACTGTGGTACACTGAGTTAGGAGACTAGAAAACACAGGCTTTCTTCCAAACGGCTTGTGCCTTATGTGGCAACTAAGGGCTTTCAAGCAGTCTCAGCAAAGGCCTTAAACAGTGAAGTTTAAGATCTCAGAGGTGAAGCACTTCCAGGTACTAAGACAATGACAAATATGACCCCAGGAGTAGGCAGTTGAAAAGCAAAGTGAAGGTCATGGATATACTGAAGTTGGGGACAGTGAGGTAGATTTACTGGGTAGATCCTTAACAGTGCAGAAGATACAGCCACATGGTTTGGCTGAAGGAGTCAGGGAAGAGAGAAGGACCCTGAGAACACTGATGAAATCCAATCCTGGCTGCAAACATGTGACCACTGGTTTATGTTTATCCTGTAAATACTTCATCTAAATTGACACAAAGTCCTCTTAAGGAATTAGGCACTGTCTGTGCGGCATCCCCTGGGACCTCCTGCAGTTCTAGAGGCATGGCACACGACACACACAGCTGAGCCAACGAATCCCAAACACTTCGCTGGGGCCCAGAAGATAACCTAATATGTTCTCTTTCCCACACTGACTGAGCACTCCTTTTGTTAGGGTGAGAATTCTAAGTGTATTTGACAAGCTAATATTAGAAACAGGAAAGAAAAAAGTTCTTAAATTATCATGTGCTTACACTCCAAAGAAGACTTTTTCTTTCATTAGTTATATTTTTTAATTAATGAAACTTTAAAACTTTAATTTTAATTAATGAAATTAATTAAACTTTGTTTTTCATTAGTTAACTTGTTTGGCTGCACTGAGTTTAGTTGCAGCATGCAGGATCTAGTTCCCTGACCAGGGACCGAACCTGGGCCTCCTGCATTGAGAGCACAGAGTCTCAGCCACTGTGGAGTAGTTCCTCCTTTTTTGAAGAGCAAAATAGAGACAATAACCAAGAATAACATAACAATATTCATGTAACCATATTCAAAATGAGTAACCTTGTTAATATTTACATATTATACACATTATAGCTGATTTTCCTTTACCACAGTATGTTCTACAAGCTTACCAAAACCCCTTAATTACATAATACTGAACCATTGTCTTAGGGAGGAATACAGTTTTTCTAGGGGGAAAAAATCATTCCTGGGAGCCTGTGGGGTGTATATGCATAAACTGAATGTGGTATGGTTCTGTAGGTTAATACTTTTTTCCTACAAATGATATCATATTCTTCCATGCTCTGCAACTTGCTTTATCCACTTGTGTTTTCAAAGTCTATCTACATGGAAACATGGATCTAATTCATTCACTGAAAGTTTAGAATAGTAATTCCAGACTCAGGATTGGAGGATATCAATCATCAAGGGTTTCAGGCACTTCCAATGAAAAGCTGTTATTTCATCTTTCTCTAGAAGAGTTGTCTTAAATGTTAGGCAGGAAGTAAGCTGAGAGCAACAAGAGGCAGGCCCTTCAGCTAAACATCCAGTGGCCACCTAATCCCACCAAGCAATTTACCAGTCCCCATCAATACTCCAAAATAGTCAAGGGGCCAGAAAAATGCCCAACCAGTGACTGGCCGGACTTTCCCTACTCTGGCACATGCACACACCTCACACTCTCCTGTACTAAAATAACCTTTGGTGGCCACTGGGCTCATTAAATATTCCATGACTACAAACATCAAATCATAACAGACTGAATTATGGGATGGACATGCGCAATAGAGTACCCTGGTATGTAGCTTGCAGCTGTCAATCAACCACTTCAGGGATTATGCAAATGACCCTGTCTTGAAAATTCTATACCCCTGCCCTCCTGGGCCACTGCCTCCCTTGGCGTGGCCCACCTCTCTCTCTCTGCTTTTTCTTTCCTTATTATCAATAAGCTTTCCTGCAGTGGTTATGACCTCCGATTCTTCTTTGCATCCTTACCAAGAACAGAGGCCCATGGGAGGTGGGGACTTCACTCTCCTGTGCTAACATTTTGGTGCCATGACTTGGTTTTCTGTAAGTAAGAGAGCTTGTCTCCACAGATCTCTACCACTCCTTTCCTTTGTGTGGGCACAAAGGACCTAATCATTTCTCTGCTCCTACTTTCTCTCTCAGTCCTCTATCGGTTGAGCGACTCGTGCTCCTGATTTCCTCCCCGTCTGACCATCATTCAACCTGAGCCTGCCTCTTTGGACCAACATCGGAGACTCAGGTAAGCACCCATTTTCCGACTGGAAAGAGGATGGCCCCAGGCCCTGACTGGCCACCGGGCCTCTGGGGCATTCTTAGTTGGGTACAAGCAGGAGACAGCCTCCCCAAGTCCCATGTAATGCTGGACCATGGGCCAGACTGCCAGTTATGACCCTGGGATGCCAGGCTCTCTAATTATCCCACTATTTGCCAGACAGGAAACCAATCATCTGCCCCCAGGGGACACCCCTAAGATGCATCCTCCAAAGCTGGCAGAGATTTGACCCCACCACGCTAAGAGAGAGGAGACTCATTTTCTTTTCTAATATGGTCTGGACCAATTATCACCTTTTGGGTGGGGAATCCTGGCCTCAATAGAATCATTATAATATTAATAACAGCATTCTCCACTTAGGCCTATTTTACAAAAGGCAGGGCAAATAGTCTGAGATACCATATGTGCAACTTTTCTTTGTTCTATGGGATACCCAACATTTCCTTACAACTTGTAAACTTACCACCCTTGCCACCTTGCTACCTAAGGGGAAATCCCGCATAACCTCCTAGTGCTGCCTCACCACCTTAGCAGGGACTCCATTACCTCCATCAGAAGCTGACAGACATCAGCTTCTGTCCCTTGGTAGAAGCACCAGGAGGCAAAATTGAGCCACAACTAGTCCATAAGCCCTTCTCACTGACAGAACTAAAACACATCACGGCAGAACTGTGTAGCTTTTCAGACAATTTACTCAATATATTGAGGGATTCCAACATACTACTATGGCTTATGAAATGACCTGGAAAGCTAGCACCATAATTCTAAGCCAGATCCTCTCTGATACTGATATAGAAAGAGTTAAAAGAGAGGCAAAAAAAAAATTTGATGATGGACTCCACCTTTCTGGTACTAAATACCCGCTTGGGGAAACAGCAGTCCCCACCAGTGATCCCAAATGGGACTACATCAGAAAGAACATCAATGGGAAACCATTTTATAAACTGTATCAAAGCAGGGCTTAAGGGAGCCCAACATAAAGTCATAAGCTACTCCCAAGTAACTGCAATCAGCCAGGAGCCCAGGAAAAATCCAACAGCCTTCCTAATAGGCTGAGGGAAGCATTCATTAAACATACCAATCTAGACCTGGACTCTTACGAGTGACAAGTGATTATAAAAGATAAAGTTTTTAACTTTATCTGATATTAGATGCATATCACAAAAACTACTTTAAGACCCCAGTGTCACCTTAGATGAACTGGTGAATACTGCCTCCACAGTCTTCTATAACTGAGACCAAGAGGCTGAGGCCAAGGCCGGGGAAAAGAAAGAAGGAAGGAATCCAGGAATGCCCAAATGATGGCTACCCTACAGGGTAGGGCTTCCCCCAAGAGTACCCTGACTTTATAGCCCAAAAGAGATTGTGCGTTGTGTTAAGTCACTCAGTCATGTCCAACTCTTTGCAACCCCAACGACTACAAACCACCAGGTTCCTCAGTCCCATGGAACTCTCCAGGCAAGAATACCGGAGTGGGTTGTCATTTCCTTCTCCACCAAAAGAGATTAATAATCACATTTGTCGCCAGATAGGCCACTGGGCACAAAAGTGTCCCAATCAAGATAAACCACCTAAGACTGCCTGCTATAAATGCCATCAGCTGGGACATTGGGCAGCCCTACGCCCCTCAATCCAAAGGGACTGAGGACCAGAGGCTGCTACTCAGATGACTGCTCAAGACTGAGGAGGCCCCACCAGTCGGCCCCAAAACAACAGATCCATGACATGGCCTGGAATCGAGGGTCCAGATGGCTGCAGCACGTAAGTCAACGTTTTCTTACTCAATATCGGGGCCGCCTGTTCTGTCTTGACTTCCTCCTCTGGACCCTTCTCCTCACAGACCTGGGCCACCATGGGAGTCACCAGTGAGCCGTTCAGCAGGTCTTTCACCACACCCCTCTTCCATGCCTGGGAAGGATTTGGATTCTCCCCAGTTTTCGACATATGCCTGACTGTCCCAGCCCACTCCCAGGGAGGGACCCACTACAAAAATGCAATGCCTCTCTCTTTCCTTCAAGGAGGGTCACATGGACCCCATCCAGGGGGCAACCTCTGGGAAATTTCATGCACTGTCCTAACTAATGAAGATATCAAAAATCCCTCCAGGCCAGGCTGGCTTCAACAAGTCAACCCACTGGCCTGGGACCAGGGAAATTCCAGGAAAAGCTGAAAATGCAACATCAGTCACAACAGCTTTAAAGAACCCACATAAATTTCCCCAAAAGACACAATATCCCCTTAGGCCTGAAGCCCTCATGGGACTTCAACCCATCATGTCCAAATTCCTGTCCCACAGACTCCTTATCCCCACAGATTTACCATGCAGTACCCCAATATTAGCAGTCAAGAAAAAGGACAGCACTTACTGCCTGGTCCAGGATTTGCATATCATTAATGAGGCCAACAGTGAGGAAACAGTGGCAGACTTTATTTTGAGGGGGGCTCCAAAATCACTGCAGATGGTGACTGTAGCCATGAAATTAAAAGACACTTGCTCTTTGGAAAGAAAGTTATGACCAACATAGATAGCATATTAAAAAGCAGAGACATTACTTTGCCAACAAAGGTCCATCTAGTCAAGGCTACGGTTTTTCCAGTGGTCATGTATGGATGCGAGAGTTGGACTATAAAGAAAGCTGAGCACCAAAGAATTGATGCTTTTGAACTGTGGTGTTGGAGAAGACTCCTGAGAGTCCCTTGGACTGCAAGGAGATCCAACTAGTCCATCCTAAAGGAAATCAGTCCTGAATATTCACTGGAAGGACTGATGTTGAAGCTGAAACTCCAATACTTTGGCCACCTGATGCGGGGAACTGACTTATTGGAAAAGACCCTGATGCTGGGAAAGACTGAGGGCAGGGGGAGAAGGGGACGACAGAGGATGAGATGGTTGGATTGCATCACTGACTCAATGGACATGAGTTTGAGTAAACTCCAGGAGTTGGTGATGGACGGGAGGCCTGGTGTGCTGCAGTCCATGGGGCTGCAGAGTCATACGACTGAACGACTAAACCATATGAGGCAATAACTCCCCTATACCCAACAGTCTCCAATCCTCTGGGGGAAGGTACCCCCAGATAGTGGCTGGTTCTCAGTCCTAGATTTAAAAGATGCTTTCTTCTGCACCCCTTTGGCCCCAGAACCACAATACTTGTTTACCTTCAAATGGGAACTCCACCACAAGCCCCTCAACAACTGACCTGGACTGTTCTGCCCAAGGCTTTAGGGATAGCCCCCACCTCTTCAGATAGGCACTTGCCCAAGATTTACAAGATTTAACACTAGAGTGGGGAACCTTCATACTGTGTGTAGACAATCTCTTGATGTGTTACCCCTCCGAAATCCAGGCCAATCTACATGCAATTCAGGTCCTTAATTTCCTGGCCCAGTGGGGTTATAGCATTCAAGTATAATAACAACCTTCCTATCTCAGAACAATAATGATCCCTGGCAGGCACAGCCTTTCAGTAGACCCTATAGAGGCTATATTCAACCTACAGACTCCTACCACCCACAAGCAGCTGCAAGCATTCCTGGGCCTAACCAGTACTGTAGGATTGAGATAACCAACTACAGTCTTATTGAGCAGTCCCTATATGAAGCTCTAAAGATAATCAAATATGCCTTGCAAGGAGGCCATCCCAACAGGCGGCCATAGAAACCTTAAAATGTCTCCTTTCCAGAGTTCCAGCTTTAGGATTATCCAACCCTTCCAAGCTGTTCCAACTTTACATGCACAAAAAAAACGGGTTGCTGCCTTGGAGGTCCTCACCCAAAGGCTAGGAGGAACTCCAGAGCCAGTAGCCCACCTTTCCAACCAGCTGGATCCCACTGTGAAGGGCTGGCCCCATCTTAGGTACTAGAGGCACCATCCCTCCTGACAGAGGTGGCCCTTGAGTTCACCCAGGTGCACCCACTCAGGTTTTCAGTGACCATCAGGTACCAGATTCACTTAATAACCAGGCCTCAACTTGGTTTCAGACAACAGGATCCTCATATATCAAATTCTTTTTTCTGAAAACCTACAGATATCCGTGGGTGTTTGTAGGACTCTCAATCCAGCAACCTTGTAGACCATAACCATATTTGTTCCAAGGTCTTGACGTTTCCTTAAATACCCTCCTGGACCTCTCAGATTCGCCTCTGGCCAATGCCGACAAGGTGTGGTTCACCAATGGAAGCAGTTATACAGCACAGGGAAATGCAAGGCTGGATATGCCATCGTGTCCCTCCATGAGATCACTGGGGCCTGGGCTCTGCCTCAGGGCTCGTCTGCACAACTTGCCAAAGTCACTGCACTCACCCAAGCGTTAGAATTGGCTGAAGGAAAATGGGTCACAATTTACACTGATTCTAAATATGCTTTCTTGACCCAACATGCCTATGCAGCCCTTTGGAAAGAAAGATGATACCTAGTCTCCAAAAGCAGCCCATTAAATACCGCCCTCAGATTAATCAGTTACTTCAGGCCCTCTACCTGCCTAAAGAGGTAGCCGTGGTTCACGGCAAAGGCCATCAGCAAGACTCATCTGACATTACCAACCGGTTTCCAAAGGGAAACCAAGCTGCTGAGCAGACTGTTTCTAAAGAAGCCCCACGACAGGGGCTCTTGTTCCTGCTCCACTGTCACCTCCTCTACCTACCTACATGGAGGAAGAGAAGACATGCACCTGGAAGGGGTTCCCCCTAGACTCATCCAGATGGTACGCCTCTGATGGGACTCTCCTTGTCCCTGAAGCCTCCAATGGAAAGTCACTAAGACTCTCCGTGAATTCACACATCTGGGGAGAGGTGCCCTCTCTGTCTTGGTATCTAGAGTCCTAAAAGGCAAAGGACTTAATCAAGTAATCCAGTAGGTATCCAGCCCTTGTCTGACCTGTTCCTATAATATCCTCCAGGGAAATAAACATCCTGCCTTGGTTCAACCCATCCAATGACGTGGGACTTATCCTGGGCAGACTGGCAGATGGGTTCCACCCAGATGCCTCCCTCCGGGATTACAAGTACTTACTAGTCTCTGTAGACACCTTCACAGGATGGCCTACTCAACAAGGACCAATAAAGGCCCAGAAGTTAGCAATAAACTTCTACAAGAAGTTGTTCCCCAATTTGGCCTTCCCCACTCCCTTCAAACTGATAAGGGGTCCTCATTTATTTCCACTATAATAACCCAGTCCATTGCCAAAGCCCTCGACAAAAGGTTTGCTCTACATTGCTCCTGGAGGCCCCAAACCTCAGAAAAGGTAGAAACAGCCAATCAATTCCTCAAAACCAGCCTCTGAAAACTAACCCAGGAAGCTTCTCTAAAATAACCCTTTTACCTATTTGCAGTAGAATAACTCCAAAGGATCCCCTCAGACTGAGTCCATATGAAGCCTTATGCAGACATCCTTTCCCAACATCAGACTTCCTTATGGACAGGGAAACCCTAGGGTTACAATCTTATGTAACCAAACTCTCAATGTCTCAACAGGTCCTTAGGGAAACTGGCCTAAAAATCAACTCTCCTAGCCCTCAGTCACCTGTTCTTATCAGAACCTAGACGGACAGGTCTCCCAAGTCCCAAATGGACCTTGTTTGGAAGGGACCTCTTCCAGTCCTCCTTTCCTCACCTGCAACTATCAGGGTTCCAGGAACCTCCAGCAGGATTCACCATTCCAGGGGAAAGCCTTGGAAAGCACCCCTGAAGATAGAAGCACTCTAACATCCTACACCTGTGAGCCATCTGAAGCCCTTAAGTTCTTCTTCATAAGGACCAAAGATAAGTAACAATCTAACTCTTCAAATACACGGCCAGTTGTCCATGTGACAGTCTTGATATCTCGACTGAATCTGCCTTCTTCTGAGCTGTGCCCTCTTGCGGATAATCCTATCTCACTACTGCAGTACCCAACCTTGGTTATCCTGTCTCTCTGAGGCCTCCATCAAACATCACTGTTAACCAAATGCCACCCAAACTCATTCCCATCTCACCCTTCCTCTGGTCCACCACACAATCTAAGCTCTCTCAACATCCCTTGACCCAAAGGACTACCTATGGACCCGAGCTGCTACCCACAGCCTATCGCCCCACTGGCCATGCAACCCCAGCACCAGCCTTCAGACAATTTCACCCTTGCCAATAGACACTTGGTCCAGGGTCGCAGCTTACTCAGATGCCCAGCTTGATCCTAGGACCACAAGCGCTAGGTCAGATCATGCACAGCTTATCTTTCTTCAAGTTCTACGAGAATGTCTAAATCTCATTCCTGCCACTCTATCACCCCCACAACCTCGAGGTGTTCTAACAAACCTCACCGAGGCTCTCATATCCCCCCTGTGCTTTCAGGGCAATCACCCATGGGGTATCTCATTGGTAACATCGCCACAGGATGCAACCACACCTTCACCCTGACCCTGACCCCCCAAAAGTGAACAACACTGGAACACAACCAACCAAACTATCCAAGCAGCAGTCAAACGATACAAAAAAACTACTAGCCCTCCCAACTTTCATGACTTTTTAGTCTCTAAAATACAGGCGCCAAACAAACCCCTCCCACAGACACCAGCAGTGCTTCCACCTCCACAGGATGGGTCTCACTAAACACCTCTGCTCACCCCTCACTTCTTGCACAATTGCTGGTCTGGGGACAACAAACTCACTTTTAAAAATTCTGTGCCGCTTTCGGCATCCACACAGGCAAATCCGGACCCTCTGTTCCCTCTAGAGGTCGGCTGGGAGTCCCAGTGGCCAGTAACACCAATCCTCAACTACACTCTACTCCTAAAGAAACGTACCCCTATCTCAAGGCCTCTTTTTCATCTGTGGGACCTCAGCATATGTGCGCCTGCCCCTAGGGTGGAAAGGAAAATGTTCCCTGGGTCACATCACACCACACATTAGCTGGGTCAGTGGATCCTCCCAGTGCCCCACATGGGAGTCCACCTCTGAACACAAGACGGAGGGCAGCAGCGGGCCTGTCTTCTTTCCCCTCGTCTGTCCTAACAGGCATTGCCAGCACGGCAACGGGGCACCTCACTTCATGTGTTTACTCAAGTACCATGGCCATGTCCAAAATTCCTGGAGGAGGAAACAGCAACCCACTCCAGTATTTCTGCCTGGAAAATCCCACGGACAGATGAGCCCGGTGGCCTGCAGTCCATGGGGTCACAAAGAGTGAGACACAACTGAAGTGACTTAGCATGCACACATGTCCAAAATGTCTACCACCTTGGGTGAACCTCACACACAAATAAACTCACTGGGAGGTGTAGTACTCCAAAACTGGCAGGCACCTGACCTTTTAACCAAAGCCCAAGGGGGCACATGTTCCTTCTTATGGGGAAAAATCACACAAACCTATTTGAAACAAATTAAATCTTAAATGGGGAAGCACAGTTATGTCCTGGTTCCAATCAGTCAGAGAAACCCTTTTGTGCGGCTCTGGCCCCTATTTATCCCACTTATATGTATTTTCTTAATTCTATTGCTTGCCCCTTGCCTCCTCAACTTACTATCCCGGTCCGTTTCCTCCCAGGTTAATAAGATACAAGCCTAACTTCTGATGCAATAAGGATACCAGCCTTTAGCCTCTTCGACAACCTCCTCCTATCATTACCCCTCGGACAGACATGGACATCCCCGTTTCCAACCCCTCTCATTCATAATTAGCAAGCAACGGACACCGAAGGCCCCTCTTTGTCCCTGGATGGCAGGAAGTAGTCTGGATGAACAGTACCCATCTCCCCTATGAATTGGGCTCCATGCACTTGATGGGGAAATTTCAGCCAGGAATTTAACTGAGAGCAAGAAGAGGCGTCCCCTTAGCTCAATGGCCTCCTAATCCCACCCAGTTTACCAGCAGTTTACCAGCCCTGCCCCAAATATGCCCCCATCAATACTCTAAAATAGTCAGGGGGATGGAAAAAAATCCCCCACCAGCCAACTGGCACAACTTTCCCTACTCTGCACATGCACACACCTCACACTCTCCTGTACTAAAGTAACCTCTGATGGTCATTAACAGCCCATAAGTATTCCATGAACACATACGTCTAATTATAACAGACTGAATTATGGGAAGACATGTGCAGTAGAGAATCTTGCTCTATAACCTGCAGCTGTCAATCAAGGCTGCCGATCAACGACCCCCCTGGATTATGTAAATGACTTTGCCTTAAAAACTGTACCCCAGTCTTCATGGGCCACTGCATCCCTTGGTGTGGCCCACTTCTCTCTTGAGATGCCCTCTCTGTTTTTTGTTTCCTTATCATCAATAAAGTTTCTTGCAATGGCTAAGATCTTGGATTCTTCTTTGCATCCTTACCAGGAACCACGGCCCATGAGAGGGGAAGTCTCCAGACTCTCCTCCACTAACATTAAACAAAACAGATCTGGTCATATCATTCCTTTGAGTAAAACCCTCCTAAGCACGTGACATAGACTATAACCAAAGCTTCTCAGTACACCAGAGCTATGGTCAATCTGTCCCCAGAACAGTTCCACTGGCATCAGTCATTCCATCACTCAACTCCATGTAATCAGTGCAGCGATGCACACATCACTGTCACATCTTTGGCACTTGCAAATACTAATAGCTTTTCCAGGTGGGTTATTCCTTCCTTGTCTGCAAACTCTTAGACAACCTTCAAAACTCAAATGTCATCTCCAAAGGTAGATTTACTGTGAAGCCAATGAAATTTAAGCTCCAGGCCTTGCATTTCCACAGACTTCTGTTGAGACTAAGGGAGGGATTCTAGCAATGTGTTCGCATAGACATTTGTTATCTATATAAAATTATAGGATTAAAATATTTTCTGTTGAAGAGTCATCCAATTGTATAACCTTCAGATCCTTCCAAGGCTAGATCTGCTCTGATCACTACTTGTGAAGTTTTCCAGGACCTACTTAATGGAAGCTGTCTGAAGTCCCTGAGCACTGCACGCATACTTGTGCTCAGGCATGTCCAACTCTCTGTGACCCCATGGACTGTAGTCTGCTAGGTTCCTCTGTCTATGGGATTTTCCAGGCAAGAATACTGGAGTGGGTTGCCATTTCCTTCTCCAGGGGATCTTCCTGACCCAGGGATTGAACCCAGGTCTGTACACTGCAGGCAGATTCTTTACCACCTGAGCCAGCAGGGAAGCCCTTTAAATAGGGAAGGAGATAATAACATGAACCTGTAATCTGGGAACAGTTCGTGTTTTAGGTGGTGGGGTGGTTTCATTTAAAAATAAAGGGAAAATACAGAGGACATAGAGTGGGAGACATAAAGAAAATGGGCATTTAGCTACAGCTGGGAGATAAACCTGATGCAGCAGCGAGCCCAGTGCCCCAGCACCCGCTGCTCGTTCTCCGGAAGGCCAGCCTCCGTCAGCACTCCCTCCACCTCCAAGAACCCACCTTGCTGTCACTTCTCTGGAGCCATTTCCAAGCCTTCCCAGCCTAGATCTATTTTCTTGTTCAGCTCTGCAACCACAACTGTCAATAAAGTCTCACTATAAATAACTGCTGTTTTATTTATCACAAACATTTGAGGAATTACTGAACTGTGCATACAGAGAAACTATCTTTTACGTTTCACCTGATAACCTAAACTTCTCCACAATTAACTTCTAGTTCGAAAATTGTAGTATTTTCGATCTCAAGATATCTTTCTCTCCCATGTACCCAAGAGTGAGCTACGTTCTGGAAAAATATGACATTTTTCTGCTGGCAAGAGGCAAGGAGCAGAGGAAAGCAAAAGGCAGAAACAAACACATTTGAGAGTATTTCCCATGGGAAAGAATGTCACATTTGAAAACATTTGTCACATTTGTCTCCATTGTTTCCTCAGTTTAAGCCTAAGTTACCTGCTCTCTGCAGAACCAGAAATGGAACCTGTGCTGCAGAGCAAGCAATTCCTCACCCTCCTAGGTAGAAGCTGAGATCATTCCAGATTTACACAGTGAGTGCCACAATTAGAGCGTCACTGGGCGAGGGAATGGATGAACAGTTCAGCTCACTAAAAAGCGACAATTAGAAAAGACAAGGCCCGGGTCCCAGAGGAAGCTGGATGGATTAGATGATCTCCTCTCTTCAACTGAAAAGAAACGACTCCAGAATCTGTATGTCAAACCCTAGTCTTGCACTTTTTTGGCAGGAGCACCATTCAGACCCAAAGAGCCAGACAGGGGTTCAATCATCCTGACAGGGTATATAGGAAAGGTATTTGATTCCAGTTTATCAGCCACTTTCTGGGCTTGTGCCAAGGCAGGCACTGGCTGGGCACTGAGGATGGAGGGATAGGAAAACCCTCACTTCCCCGAGAGGCATGCAGTCTGGTGGGGTGATGAGAAGGACGCGGGGCTGGCACAGCACAGGAGTATGGACGAGGCTGTGATGAGGACAGTGGGAGCCCAGGGAGGCCCACTTGCCTGTGCACGCGTGTGAGGTGCTGTTTGGTAGAAAATCAAGACAGCTGAGTGGCACTAGAGAGAGGCCTGGTCTCTGAGGCAGTGACCATCAGGGAACTTCCCCAGTAAGTAAACCTGGGACTCAGGGCCAGGGCAGCCACGCCCTTACATCCCTTGGTGCCCTCAGGTGGCATGCTTCCCTGTCCAGGGCGTGCTCACCCCCTTTGCCCTCCTGGAAGCTGCTGTTCCGCCATGACGTGGGACGCTGGCACTGACGCAGCCCTGCAGGCCCTGGTGCTGGCTCCTCTACTGTTTCCAACATTGTCATCACGCCAGCAGGGAACACATTCTGCCGGGACCAACACTCACCCGATACACTAGATTCTCCGTGAGCAGACAACAGAGACCATGCCTTTCTCCCCTCTGCCCGAGCACAGCCGGGCAAGCAAGGCTCTTGTAAGAGTTTGTTAAAATGAGTAAGGAGGACTCCACCTTACTCATTGAGAGAGAGCTCAGCTTCCGCCCCAACAATAGGAAAAAGCCAGACACTCTAAGATATGACAGCTTCTCTGGACCCCATCAAAGAGGTGAACATAATTCTAGAGTGACAAGATCCCCGAGGAAGGACAGTACACACTGCTGCTCACTGTTGGTGGAGGGAAGACATCTGCCATGGAAAGCAGGGCATTCTTAGAAAGCAGCTGAAACATTGAATGAATCCTGTTTTATTACTACTTTTAATTGGAGGATAATGGTTTACAATTAAATAAATTCCTAAGTTTGGCCTCAGCACAGTTTAGAGTAACCAGATGCCTGGGCACAAGATGGTGGCTGAGCAGAAGACCTGCCCAACGCAGAGGAAGGACCAGAGGGACAGAGAGCACCCACCTCCCCTACTAGCCAAACACGGGGTATGGAGCCGCAGCAGTCTTGGAGAGAGGGCATCCCACCCCAAGGCAGACCTCTGGGGCTTGATGGAGCAAGTGGAGGAGGGACACCAAGGAAACCCCGACACCACAGACCTCACAGGAGGCACAAGCGCCAGCAGACCAGTGCTGGAGGGCAGAGCAGTGCAGCCTCCAGGGAACCACAAACCCAAAGCCGACCTGTGCTGATGATGCAGGCTGCCCCACGCCTGGCCAGTGCAGCCCCACCTCCTGTCCCTCTGCATCTCCCAGAGCCCCTCTCCCCTCTTGGCATTCTGCCTCGGAAACTGTAGCTGTCTTCCCCTTCCCTCTCCTCTGACTCTTCAATTAAGGGAGACCACCAGGCCCTGTCTGGGCCCTCCCTGTGCTGCAGCTTGAAGACCCTCCAGGTGGTCAATGGAAGCTGTCGTGGGCTCACTTCCCTCGTCTCCCCTCATACAGGGCTGACCTTCCTGTGCTGCCTCTTGTCCAACATGGAAACCATCGTTTCCCAGATCTTGTCCAGGTGCCTAGCATTTTATAGCTCTGGTAAATCTGGTACCAGTCACACCGTCTTGGACAGAGGCCAATGTTCATTTGACTTTTGACAAGGGTGCCAAAGCAACGCAAAGGAGAAAGGAAAGTCTTTTCAACAAATGGTATAGAAACAACTGGACACTCATACAAGAAAGATAAACCTCAACTACCTCCCAATATACAGACATTGTTAATGCAATAAGCCTTCAGGGTAAAATACACATATTTATGACTTGAGAATAGGGAAACATTTATTATTCAACACCACTAGCTGTCAAGGAGATGCAAATAATTAATACCACAAGAGATAGCACTGCACAGGCACCAAGAAGGTAACATTAAACCCACTAACACCAAACGTTGGGGAGGAAGTGAAGCAACTAGACCTCATGTATTGTTGGAGGGTGTAGAGTGGTAGCTAGCAGTTTCTTGTTAAGACTAAACAGACACCTGCTCTGGCCCAGCAATTCCATTCCAGGCATTTATCCAATGAAATTAAACACATCTACAAAAGACCTATGATAGACTGCTCATACTGATAATATCCAAAACTGGAAACTTTTATGTTTCCAAAACTGGAAACTATCCATCAGCAGGGAGATGGATACACAAAGGTATGCAGTATGTTCACACAATGTGACAGTTCTCAGCAAGAAAAAGAAACAAAGTCGAGCTATACAGAACACATGAATGACTCTCAAAAACACCAAGCTGAAAGAAAGAAGTCAGACTAAAAAGAACATGTCCTGCTGCTGTGCATACTGAGTGATCCCATTTATTTGAAATCCCAGAGCAGGCAAAAGAAAACTACTGAATGAAAAGAGAAGGATCCATCAAAAAAGAAAACTCTACAATATAAAAAAGTATCGGATCAGTGTTACCTCTGGGGAGGGAGCAGCTGGGAACCACGGGAAAGAGCATGAGGGGACTTTCTGCGGTATGTGAATGCCCTGACCTTGACAAGCTGGAGTTTGGCTTACACTTCCCTCATAGCTCAGTTGGTAAAGAACCTGCCTGCAATGCAGGAGACCCTAGTTTGATTCCTGGGTCGGGAAGACCCCCTGGAGAAGGGATAGGCTACCCACTCCAGTATTCTTGGGCTTCCCTTGTGGCTCAGCTGGTAAAGAATCTGCCCGCAATGCGGGAGACTTGGGTTTGATCCCTGGGGTGGGAAGATCCTGGAGAAGGGAAAAGCTACCCACGCCAGTATTCTGGCCTGGAGAATTCCATGAGGTCACAGAGAGTCAGACACGCCTGAGCAACTTTCACTTTCACTATGTAGGCAGTTAGCAAAACTCAACAAATGACAACCACAAAGACCTGAATGTTGCATTAATTGTTAAGTCTTATCTCAAAGAAAAAAAGCATAAATGCATCCAAAAATGTAAATGAATTGATAGATGGGAAGAGGGATGATGAAAAAAACAAGAATGGTAAAGTATTAATAGCAAAGTCTAGGTGGAAGGTAGATACATGTCACTAAAATCCTTCAGCTTTTCTTTATGCATGAACATTTCACAATGTAAACTGATGGGGAAATTTTTGTTAAATGAGTCAGGTTTCAGATAGGGCAGGATACTAGGGTAGAGACTCAAGCACCCAGGTTAAAGGACTGGACCAGTTAAATAAAGACAGGATAATAGCAACAACAGCCATCATTTATCAGATACTCATCGTTCGAGGCCGTGAACCCAGCACTTCTCAGAAGTCAGTTCATGAAGGCCTCCCAACAAATCCATTTCACAGGCAAGACACTAAAGCTTAGAGGACTTCTGTAACCCATCCAAAGTCTTACCCCACAGCAGGTAAGGAGCTGAGCCATGGCTGGAGTCCTGCCTGTCAGGACCCAAGGCTCACACCACGAGGTCCACCTGCCATCTGCGAGTGAAGGGGAGCACCTGTTCACTGAAACCAGCACTCAAGGCCAGAGCGGGACTGACGGTGAAGAAGACAAGAGGAGTCATCCAGGTACTGCTGCTGTTTAGTTACTAAGTCATGTTCGACTCTTTCCCAGAGATTTCCCCAGGCAAAAATAACACAGTGGGTTGCCATTTCCTTCTCCAGGGGATCTTACCCACCCAGGGATCAAACTCGTGTCTCCTACTTTGGCAGGTGAATTCTTTACCGCTGAGCCACCAGGGAAGCCCAGTGAGGTATTAGAGTGCTTTAAATTTCTCCTGACCAGCAAACGGTGGACTCAGGTGGTCAGGACCAGGAGGACGGCCTGAATTCCTGCACAAGCGCCCTGAGGGAAGGGGCCGTATCTATCGTTCGTGCTCCCACCTCCACAGGCACTGTGCATGCAAAACATTTACTGAGTGGATGAATAAATAAACACAGAAACAGAAATGCAGGCAGACATCACAAATTCACAAGAAAAATGTGACCATATGAATAGGAAAAATCAACTTTCTAGGTCAAGCTTATTTCTCATCAAAACTGTATCTTTCAGGGTCCCCCAAAAGAATATAATTTCTTTTAACTGATATATTCTCAGAAAGTTTAAAAAACATTCAAGGTATCGTACAATGTGCTCATTTCACTTCCTACAAAGGTAATGCTCAAAATCCTTCAAGCTAGGCTTCAGCAGTACCTGAACCAAGAACTTCCAGATGTACAAACTGGATTTAGAAAAGGCAGAGGAACCAGAGATCAAATTGCCAACATTCACTAGATCACAGAAAAAGCAAGTTCATTCCAGAAAAACATCTACTTCTGCTTCACTGACTAAGCTAAAGCCTTTGACTCTGTGGATCATAGCAAACTGTGGAAAATTCTCAGAGATGGGAGCACCAGACCACCTTACCTGCCTCCTGAGAAACCTATATTTGGGTCAAGAAGCAATAGTTAGAACCAGACATGGAACAATGGACTGGTTCCAAATTGGGAAAGGAGTATGACAAGGCTGCATACTGTCATCCTGCTTATTTAACTTATATGCAGAGTACATCATGGGAAATACCAAGCTGGATGAATCACAAGCTGGAATCAAGATTGCCAGGAGAAATACAAACAACCTCAGATACGTAGATGATACCACTCTAGTGACAGAAAGCTAAGAGGAACTAAAGAGCCTCTTGATGAGAGGGAAAGAGGAGAGTGAAAAAGTTGGCTTCAAAAAACTAAGATCACAGCACTGGGTCCCATCACTTCATGGCAAATGCGTGGGGAAAAAGTGAAAACGGTGACAGATTTTATTTTCTTGGGCTCCAAAATTATTGTGGATGGTGACTGCAGCCATGAAATTAAAAAACTCTTGCTTCTTGGAAGAAAAGCAATGACAAACCTAGACAGTGTATTAAAAAGCAAAGACATCACTTTGGCAACAAAGGTCCATACAGTCAAAGCTATGGGTTTCCCAGTAGTTATGTATGGATGCGAGAGTTGTACCATAAGGAAGCTGAGTGCCGAATAATTGCTGCTTTCAAATTTTGGTGCTGGAGAAGACTTGAGAGTCCCTTGGACAGCAAGGAAATCAAACCAGTCATTCCTAAAAGAAATCAACCCTGAATATTCATTGGAAGGACTGATGCTGAAGCTCCAATACTTTGACCACCTGATACAAAGAGCCAACACACTGGAAAAGACCCTGATACTGGAAAAGACTGAGGGCAGGAGGAGAAGGGGGCAACAGAGGATGAGATGGTTGGATGGCATCACTGGCTCAACAGATATGCGTTTAAGCAAACTCTGGAAGATAGTGAAGGACAGGGAAGCCTGGTGTCCTGCAGTTCATGGGGTCACAAAGAGTTGGACACGAGTTAGTGACTGAACAACAATTCTTGGAAAGATTCTTCTTTTGCTGACACTGGAGGTAGTTTCTGCACCTTCTAACACAGACCAGGAAATCTTTAATAGTTCTGAGACAGTTCTGGAACTTTAACTTTTGAAAAATTTTTAGAGATGGTTTAGATTAGCACCTTATCAAATGTAGGAGTAAGAGTCTTAGAATCACTTTTTCCTGGGGAGGTTCTAACCCAAGTAACAGGACAACAGAACCTTCTTTTTGCTTTATCCATAATCCACGAGGAAAGAGCTGCTGAGGGAGCCTCAGCAGGGGCTGAGGGGCTGAGAGGTCAGGGTCCAGGGCTGGGCTTCCGGTGAAGCCTGCTCTGCCTGCACCAGACCTATGCTTGACCTTCTTAGTATTCTGGGGACTGCAGTGTTTGATTGGCTGGGATAAAGAAAAGAACACCTCCCCTAAAGATACATTCAAAATAAAACAGTAGATGCTGGAGAGGGTGTGGAGAAAAAGAAACCCTTCCACGCCGCTGTGGAAATGTAAACTGAAGCCACTCTGGAAAACAGTATGAAGATTCCTTAAAAAACTAAAAATATAACATATGATCCTGCAATCCCCCTCCTGGCATTTATCTGGAGAAAAGCAAAATTCCAAAAGATACATGCACCCCAGTGTTCATGCAGGGGTACAACAGCCAGGGCATGGAAGCAACCTAAATGTCCACTGGCAGACGAATGAATAAAGAAGATGAGGTACATATATACACTGGAGTATCACTCAGCCATAAAAAAGAGTGAAATAATGCCATCTGCAGCAACATGGAGGGACCTAGAGATTATCATGCTAAATGAAGTAAGCCAGAGAAGAGAAATCCAGTATCATATGCTATACAGACATGAGGAATCTCAAATGTGATAGAAATGAACTTATTTACAAAACAGAACAAGAATCACAGGCATAGAAAACATACATATGGTTACCAAAGAGGGAAGAGGGGGAAGGATAATCAGGAGGTTGGGCTGAACATACACATACTACTATGTACAAAACACACAACCAACAGGACCTAATACATAGCACAGAGAACTCTCAGTATTCCATAATAACCTAGATGGGAACAGAATTGGAAAAAGAATAGATACATAACTAAATCACTCTGCTGTACACTTTAAGCTAACACAACACTGTAAGTCAACCATACTCCAACATAAAACTTTTTAAAATGTACAAGATACTCAACAAATTTAGTCCATTCTCATGTTCTTCACCCAACCCACTCTTGGAATAAGATGGAGGCCTATTTGCTTCTTGGTACAAGAGGAATGGGCTCCTCTTGGCATTTATCTGAGGGTCTCGTGGGCTCTGCAGATACTCTTATGGGCCAGGAGTCTGCCAGTGGCTTCTGGTGCTAACCTGGTAGAACCCCATCTCGGTGGTTCTGTCCATGTCCCTACATTGTGGTGTTTTTTAAGCCATACTGTGCAAATGAGAAACTGAGGCTTAAATCAATGAAATAATTCATCAAAGTCACGCAACCTGTCTGCAGAAGAGCATGACAGTATGTGGCTGACTACACAAGGGGTCCTGCCTTCAGTGAGCTCTTCTCTCTGCTGAACTGGGTATCTGTTCCACCCAACCCAGTCACTAAAGCACACCTGCCAACACTCATTGGAAGATGGCCTGGGAGTCTGTACTCAGCATGTTGTCTGTTGCTGTTTATTTCACCACTTCCTTGGGAGCATTCCCTGAGACCTGATGTTAGATCTGGGGGCGAGGAGAACATGACCTGTCTCCCATATACTTCCTGTTTGTCTGGATGGGATGGAAAATGTAGATCCTCACACCTCCACTGAGTTCTTAGTGTGTTCAGAGTGGCCCAATCTTCTTTTCCCCTTCCATCTTTTCTCCATCATTCACAGGGAGGTAATGTAAGGCTCCCGGTGAGGCTGACTCCCACCACCCAGTGAAGGAAGAAGGGAGCTGGTCTTTGAGGGGAGCAGGCCTACCTTTCCCTTGCCTTTCGCTTCTTCACTAACAAGTCAGGACTCTGGTGCTGGCCAAGGAGGAATCCAAAGCAAGAGGAGGAGAAAGCTGCTTTTTGTTTTGCTTTTTTTTTTTTTTTAGTTCTACCAGTTTATTGCTACCAACCCATCTCCCTCCACCCTCATGCAGGCATGCTCAGTCATGTAACCCCATGGACTGTAGCCCGCCAGGCTCCTCTGTCCATGGACTTTTCCAGGCAAGAATACTGGAGTGGGTTGCCATTTCCTTCTCCATGCTTTTTGTTTTTTATTAACTAGTATTATCTTGATAAAGTCTGGCAAAGCATATAGAGAGTCAGACTAAAATGGCAGCCAGGAAGGGATAGAAAGGGACCATAACCTTTTAAAAACCTCAACAGTTGGCAAGTCTTCAATTTCTAATGCAGGCGGTGATAAATTATTCAAATGAAATAATCTGGCTTCCACTCTCTGTGGTACAAGCATATTGATTTTCCCATTACTAAGCCACAGAGGCTTTCACTGTAAGATGCCAGTGAAACAGAGCAGCACAGTATTTCTGCTTTGGATTTTTTACCCTGAATTTTGTTTGCTTTTCCCCAGCCTCCAAAAATGAACTGTTCTTCCAGTCACTTCAGAAAACAATGTAAAGATCCAATATCTACACTCACATTCTCCTACTGTACTCAGGATTTCAGGTAACAAAGGACTGATTTAGACCCCCCACTCTGTTCCCACACAAGACCATGATTCCATTAACTAACATGTAGATGAGTGCTTTTTAAAACTTTGATGTGCACAAGAATTACCCAGGGATCCAGAGTTTGATTCACTTGGTGACTGACTGGATAGTGGCCCCTTCTAACAAGCTCCCAGGCGATGCCAGTGCTGCTGGTCATGGATCATTCTTTGGGTAGCAAGACACTAGATGGCCACAAAACCAGGCACAGTGACCCCTCCCCAAGGTCTAACCTGCACATTGCACATCGCGGTGTCACATCTCTGCTGAAAACCCTTCAGCTGGAAATGTAGATGGCCAACAGGTTCATGAAAAGATGCTCAGCATCACTAATAATTAGGGAAATGCAAATCCACACCGCAATGAGACATCACCTCGCATCTGTCAGAATAAGTATCATCAAAAAGTCCACAATAACAAATGTTGCCAAGGATGTAGGAAAAAAAAGGAACCCTTGTACACTGTTGACAGGAATGTAAATTGGTGCAGCTACTGTGAAAAACAGCATGAACGTTTCTCAAAAAGCTAAAAGTAGAACTACCGTATGACCCAGCAATTCTACTTCTGCATATCTATCCCCCAAAAACCCAAAAATACTAAATTGAAAAGATACACGCACCCCAATGTTCAGAGCAGTATTTACAATTGCCAAGACATGGAAATATCCAAATGTCCATCAACAAATGAATAATATGTATTATATATATAAAGTATATATTCACAAGGGAATACTACTCAGCCATTAAAAAGAACAAAATTTTGCCATTAGCATGGATGGACTTGGAGAGCACTGTGCTAAGTGAAATAAGTCAAAGAAAAACAAGTGCTGTATGATATCACTTATATGCAGAATCTAAAAAATACAACAAACTAGTGAATAAAACAAAAAAGAAGCAGGCTCACAAATACAGAGAACAAACTAGCGGCTACTGTCAGGGGTAGGCAAAACAGGGCTAGGGGAGCAGGAAGCACAAACTATCAAGTGTAAGACAGGCTCATGGGTGGTTGCACAACGCTGCAATACCGCCAACATTTTGTAAAGACTATAAATTGAAAATAACCTTTAAAATTGTATAAAAACAACAAAACTGCAATCCAAAAATAAAAACCTCTTAGTTGTTTACTAATAAAACTATACTCTGGTCTGACGTTCAAGACACTATACAAATGGATCCTACCTGCTTCTCCACTTCCTAACCTTTCTCTTCCATTGTTTCAAAGGGAACTATCTGCAGTTTCCTAAATGTTCTCTCACTCTGCCTTTATTCTGCTGCTTCCACCCAGAATGCTGTTGCCCAACTCCTTCCAAGTCCAGCTCAAATGCTGCCTCCTCTATGAAGCACCCCATGACGGAAGTCATCCTCCTTCCTCTGACCTCTGACACCATTTTGTACTTACCTCTCTTAGGGATAGTATTACCAGCTTTTTTAAAAAAAAAAAAAAAAAAAAAACCCGTAAGGGCCAGTCCAGCCTCAATACTGGCTCCAGTTGGGGAAACGTATACAGAGCTCACCGCAAGTAGTATGGGCCCAGGTGAGTGCCCCATGCATTTTTTTTCTTTTGTCTATGCCCAGAGGCTTGTGGGATCTTAGTTCCCCAACCAGGGATCAAACTTATGCCCCCTGCAGTGGAAGCCTGGAGTCTTAACCACTAGACCGCCAGGGAAGTACTGGATATCCTGTACAATGACTTGGAACCATGTCTTTTATCTTGTCTACACAATTATCTGTTCCCTAATTCCTTAGGGTAGATTCTTATTTGATTTATTCTTGTAGCTTATAGACACCCAGCACAATGCTCTATACAACTGGACATATCTGTGTATTTATTGATTTCCTGGGGCATAATTTAAATCAGTAAAACACAGTGATTTTGAGTGTACTGTCTATTGTTTTACACCCAGGTAATGCCCATCTCAGAGATGGGGAACATTCCCATCAGACCAGCCAGTCCCTACCAAAAGCCTGTCCATAACAGGGTGGAACTGCACGCACTCCTGCTAGCCTAGATTTGTCTCTTCTTGACCTCATAAATGGAATCACACCACACGTTCTGTTCTATCCTCCATCTTTCATTCAACATGTTTCTGAGATTTGTCCATGCTGCCACATGTTAGGAACAGCCTCGTAAAGAACTCACTGATGGTGGGAATGGAACCCCTGCTTCCCTGGTCATCACACCAGCTAAGGCTTCCCCAAGTCAGTGGCACTTGGACTTTCTAGGCTTACCTGCTGTCAGGCTGCTTACAAATTACAGAACTCCCTTAAAGCCCTATCACTCCTTCCTGCTGGCACTTCTGCCTCCTGCATGCTGCCTTGTGCCTTCCAGCCACCTGCATCAAGGAGACAGCTCCTGACTGCTTTTCCCACCATCTCCCCCAAACCCTGCTGCCCAGCTCCAAGATCCTGAGCTCCCAGGGAGAGCTCCCATCTGTCAGGAGGAGACGTCATCTCCACTCTTCCTTTGCTGTTTTTCTTGAGGCCTAGCTAGAAACACCTGTCCAGGGACTCTGGCCCCATGTCCTACTATGGCTCATGTCCACTCACTGCCAGGAGGCACGTGTGACTAGAACTGCCCAAGAGGGAGAGGCTGCTGGCTCTGTGGCGCTCTCGGCCAGCTGCATCTTAAGGATCCTCAGGTGATCTCACCTGATGACGACGGACTGACTCCCACCTGCCCATGCACATGACCCAGGGATGGTGGCCACCCTTTCTGGCTGATACAGTCACTCCATCTGGCTCTCAAGGTATGTCTGGGTGGACAAGCCCAGGTGCTGCCCCCTCCCATTGCAAGGCCCACAAAGGTCTTGTTCTCACACCTGTAACAACTCTGCCATCATCTAGGTCAGAGCCACCACCTCAGGGTGAGAACGAGACCCAGGCAGGACAAGTCCTGTATCACCACTCCAGAAAAGAAGACCTGGCCTATATCCCCAAAACTGTGACGTCTGGCTAAGATGTGATGGAAGGAGGCAGTGGCACTCAAGGAATTATTTTAACTGGGAAGAACAAGGAAAGAACTCCAGAAGGTCAACTGTGTTGAGTGGACTTTGAAACTGTGCCAAAACGCCATCCTCATCAGTGTGGGCGTCATAACAGATATACCACAGACAGCGAAGCTGAGACCAGAGACACTTACTTTTCACAGCTCTGGGGGCTGGACATCCAAGATCAAGGTCCGGCAGATCCAGTGTTCCACGAGCTCTTGTCCTCATCTTCCCGCTGAGCCCTCACCTAGTGAAGAGCAGAGACAAGTAGCTAGTTCTCCCCTGCTTGTTCTTATAAGAGCATGAATCCAATCAAGAGGTACTTGCTCTCAACTTAATTACCCCCTCAAGGCCCCACTCCAAATACCACCTCGTTATCTCATTAGGGATTAGGTTTCAACATGTGAATCTGGGGGGGCCTCAAATAGTCTGTAACATACATTAACACAAAAGGTGGACAGTGCGGTGGCATTTGGCACTTTCTGAGACGCCATTTGCTGGGCATTCTTCCAGGATACCCATAACCAATCATGCAAAGATTCCCTCAATCCTGCAGACCTGTGAAGTAAGGAGTATCCTTGTCTCATGGAACTAAGGCCCAGAGAGGGCAGTGGCTGTCCCGGGCAGGAGTCCCCAACCTCCAGGCCAACGACAGCACCTCCTGTCAGATCAGTGGTGGCATCAGATTGCAAATAAAGAGCAACAATAAATGCAACGCACTTGAAACACCCTGAAACCACCCACCCCACTCCTGGTCTGTGGAAAAACTATCTTCCACAAAATCAGCCCCTGGTGCCAAAAAAGGTTGGGGACCTCTGGTCTAGAGCACAGACAGATCTCAGATTTAAACCCCATCTGCCTGCTCCAGGATGGTCTCCTGCTGCTCTGTCACCCTGCCTTCCTGTCTGGCTCCTTGAAGGTGATGTCAGTGTCTTGATCTCATATATCCCATCAAAGTGCTTAGAGTGCTGACCACAGAGTCCTTCCATCTCATCACATACTTAGAGAAAGGGAGTCAAGAAAGAGAGGATGGCTTCCCTCTCCCCACCGCAGGCCATCAGCACTGTGGTCCCCGCCCACTGGCATGGTCTCTGCTCTGTGACCACAGATCTGTAGGATATCAACGAGCCCCATGCAAAAATATCTTCCATTCCAGGGCTGTTACGTACCTTGAATTCCTCCCGACAGTCCTCAGAGCTAGGGTTTTGTTAAAGTGCTAACACTTTAATAAAAGAGAAGCCATCTGGAGTCATTACCTCCTATTGACACTGCAGCCCTTTTGCTCTATGAATGACCCAGCCCAGCCCTAAGATTGCCCGGATGGCCTCGGGACCAATTATTTCAGAAAGAGGAGAAAAATTAGGAGGATGAACTGTAATTTAGGATTCCACCCAAGAGCCGGGGGCCAAAGGAGGCCCTGGAGTGAGCTGCAGCTTCATGGATGGAGTGTGAGGGGGAGGTTGGGGAGTGCTTAAAGCAGCAAAGAGATTTTCCTACTTCAGCATTTTGCCAGACACCTGTGTAGTGGGTAGTGAGAAGACGAGCTTCCGACCATACAGGGCAGGGACGGCCAGCCACTGGCTGGGGGTCCCTATGTCCCCAGGGAAACCACTCAAGCTTTCTCGATCTCCTTCCACTGACCACGAGTCGGGGATTTCAACAGTTCCCTCCAAGGGTCGTGAACTGGAGCCAGCATCTGTCCACCGTGCACGGGGACAGCCCCTTGTGAGCCGCACCTCCCCCGCCAGGAAGTCTGGGCGCTGGGGACGCGCAGGAACCACGGGTGCCCGCCTCCCTCCACCCCGTCCCAAACCCGGGGGGCGGACACATGTGGATGGAAGGCCCTCGTGGAGACGACTGCTATGACTGGTTTGCTGAGATTGGCTTTTGACCTCGAACCTGCTGACGAGACGCCCTCGGGGTTCCAGGAGGCACGAGAGGGTCAGCCCAGAACCTCCAGACACAGGCGGCCCTGGGAAGGCCAACTCGCCAGTGCAGAGTCCCCCTGAGGCCGACTGGACCTTTCACGAGTGGACACACGAGGTACACAACGACAACGGGAAACAGAACCCTGAACACAAAAGGGGGCGTCGGGGGCCGCGGAGGG